>AWUE01012071.1:0-34656 GCA_001974825.2 Corchorus olitorius
CCGGCCCATTTATAAAACGGGCCTCAAACTTTTGTCCAAGCCCGGCCCATTTATCAAATACTTAGACCAAGCCCCGTCCAAAAGCCCGTTTAATATTTTTTTAATAATTATTTTAAGAATTAAATTATATTAATTAATTGTATAAATATAATTGTAAATATAAAATATAATATATACTACCTATAACATACTATTCTCATTGATAATAAGATTTTCTACATATATTATTCATCTTTTTCTTATCTAACATACGGTGTACGTATAAATTATATTTAATATATATTATATATCAACAAATAAAAACTAAAAACAACCATATTTCCTTAATCGGGCCGGGCCGGGCCGGGCTGGGCCGGCCCAAGCCCGGCCCATTTAATAAACGGACTTGATATTTTTGTCCAAGCCCATCCAATGGGCTTAAAATTCTTGTCCAAGCCCTTTAAATTATCGGGCGGGCTTACGGGCTTCGGCGGGTAGCCCGGCCCTTGAACAGCTCTACCCGCGGCGAAGCGCGGGCCAAACCCTAATTTAAATACAAAGAGGGGTCAAAATTTTAACATCCTAAGATAAAAGAAAAGATTCACACACACACAGATTCAACTCTGTAATAACTAAAATAAGCTTTATCAAGGTAATTATGTCTGTAATTTTTTTCTCCAAATAATCTTATTTATTAGATAATTAAGGATCTCAAAAATCTAATTAAGGTTTCTCCTTTGAACCATGTCATGATTTTGAATGGGCCATGACAATTATCTACATTGGCTTACCAACTTTGGTTTCTTTATTAGATAATTTCAATGATTTTTTTTACTATTTTTATGACTATGGAAGAGAAGAGCAACACATTGCACTAATGGTTGCTGTTAATAGTGGAAAGTTGTGTTAAAGATTAATCCTTTATCTTGATTGGTAACTTTCATATCCAAAATTAAGGCAGATTAGTTCTTCTTGTCAAAAGATATCAATATATATATTGCCTCATGATGATGCGTGAAGAGTTATGGTCGAGGCTAATTGCTGATGTCCTGGAATTGTCACTAAAAACAGGATACAGTTCCTTGTCTTAATAGCAGCGTTGACATGCAGCCTGCAATTTCACATGCACTGTATATTGGACATAAACAAGAAAAAGGAAGTTAAATGTTGAAAGCAATTTTTGTTTTTCCAGCAGAGATGATCAGGCTTCGATTTTTTATCTTAAGAAAGGTGAGTTTCTTGTTATGATCAAGAAAAAGGCAGTGCAAAAAATAAACGGCAGTACAAATTAATGTGCATAGGTTTTAAATTTCTGAGTTCGAATAAGAGTCTATGACTCTGTTTTTGTGTTTTTGTTCTGATTATGTTTTTGGTTTAGTTGTTATGTTTGTTGTTTATCCTTGGACGAACTCTATTTATGATTGAATAATAGTCTTTATGATTCATCGTGTTAGTTTCTATTTTCGGAGTGTTTGTATGTTTTGTCTTAGTTTTTATGCATTGATCCTCTTCTTAACACACTTAGAAAACATCGCACATGAACTACACTACTATTGAACGAAACCTGCGCAGGACTGCAATAATGCATTTTTCCAAAACGTTGATGTGGATTTTTGTTGAAGAGTATTAAGGTCTTGTTTGGCTAATAGGAATCAATTATATTGTTCAATCTCAAATGTATATAGATTTGCTAACTAAGGGTTTCCGTCTGTTTTTTTTATAAGACGATTCCTCAATTACCAAACATGGAAACAAAACACGTTTCTGTTTATATCTCAATTTACAATTGAAGGTAAATTGGTCTTATCATAATTATAATCAAGATGTGTGGTTAGGATTTAATCAAAATTCCTAAAGAAACTAGGTTTCTGCACCACCCTAATTCAAATTGAATTAGGAAAGTCTTGTAAATTAATTGCAAGAGCTGAAATTAATTAATTATTGGTTAAAGAATAATTATTTTATTGAATAATTATTATTAAAAATCCCATATGTGCCGCCCCTGCCTAGGTGAGTGGCAGAAAAAAATCAATCGGAAGCAGTTTCCTTTGATATTGCTGCTTGCTAGGGAGGCAAACAGATAAAAAAGGAAAATTGCTTGTCATCTGCCCATGAGATGAGAAATACCTCATGGACATACATAGCAAGGCCCAAGTCGTCTCCCATACAGAGGAGAGGCCGCCCTCTGCCCTGCAGAGAGATATTTTTCTCTTCCTGCAGGAAGGAGGCAGAGAGCTAAAGTTTGTCAGCAAGAGAAATAGCTATGCACGTGAGAGAGGCATGAGATTTTCAACCTCACACCTCCTCCATATAGTCGACCAACCATAGTGGAGAAATCGCCTAGCCTTGTTCCCCTCCCCGGGAGGCGAAACTGCAACTTGTATTTTGTTCAATTAAGGACAAAACGGTAAAATTGACCAATTGGAGAGGCTAGAGGTTGTGATTTCTTCCAAGGAGCATATCATGATGATCCTTGAGCTATGTAGATCATCTTGGTAAAATTTCACCTCATTCTGACATCGGAGTAAAAACTTATGCCCGGTTTTCAATTAAGGACATTTTTGGGGAGTGAAACCAAATTCACCATGATAGAGAACTCGGATTCACTTGAGATTTTTTCCATAGTCTTATGGAGATAATCTAAGTCTACTGGTGAAATTTTGGTTAAATCCGAGATCGTTTGCAATTTTTGCATTCTTTTCAATTAAGGACATATGGCTTTCTCACCCCGGTTTAAGCCATTTTCTTAATTAATTATTATTTTCATGATTTGAAGAGCTAAATATGACTAAGTATGAGTAATTTCGTGGCTTTGATGATCAAGGTTCAAATCATGATGTTAATTGGCCACTACTTAGTTAAAATTAGCTAAATTCAGCACAAAAGAAGCAACGAAGGCTCGCTGCACTGTGATAGGAAGAGGGAAAATTATCATCAACTACCCTGGAGGCAGATATCCATCTCCCATCCAAGCAGAGTGGCGTCCTAAACATCTATTTTGTCCTCTCCTCAGCAGTTGGAAGCAATCAGAAGGAGAAGGAAGCTTCACTGCATCTTCCTGGAAGCTGTCATCTGCATAGGAGGAGGATTTTGCCTTTCTCAGCAAGGCAAGTCCATTAAACGCTCAAGCCCATGCCGCCCCCTATATAAAGGGAGATCATTCTCAGGTTTCAGGCAGATTCCGCATCTCAGACATTTCTCCCGAGAAATCAAAAACCAGCTCCTGCAGCTACAAACTTGCTCCGCGCAAAAAACCAAGCTCCGTGCTTATTTTCTCTCTGGCTCTGCGCCATTTTCACCCTGTTCATCACGAGTTCTTCACTCGTTCTTCATATTTTCCTTGTTTATATCTTGTCTCAAGACAAACAAACACTCTTTTAGTGTTTTTCTCTTGTTTCAATCTTGTCTCCGGACATACAAACACTGTACACGTGTTCTTCATTCAGAAATAACATATCAGTTTGTTATTTTCTTTTAAATTTCAATTGCAATCAAAGCAGATCTCCTAGATCTGATCCAAAAAGAGAAGAGGCCCAGTTATGAGAAGCAATTCGCTTGCGGATCCAATGATTTAGATGCTCCGGTGTGACTTTGATCCAGTCCCCACAATCGTTCTGATCTTTTAATCTGATGTTCCGCGCACCAGATCCAATTTTTACAACCTCTTTGTCAATTTCAGCAAATTGACTGGCACGCCCTTACGCTGTCGTAAAGATTTCTCCGCGAAAATTCTAGCAAGAGATTTTTGGCGCTACAGTTTCACACTCAGTTCCTCACCTTTCTTTGCTACTCCCTCCGTCACATAAAAATTGACCCCCTCCAATTTGCACAAATATTAAGGTAACTCATTATTTTATCAATTTTACAATAAATTCAAGGATCAAATGTCTTTTTTGCCCTCCTAAGTAATAAAATACTATCATTATTATTGGTGGCAATTCCATAGATGAAATTGGTTTTTGGTTGTATTGAAATTTTGTGTAATGATGTAAAGTTAATAAAAAAAATAGAGGGGTAAATTGGAGAATTTAAGTGTGAGTAGTATATTTTGGGTATGTGACAATTAATTTGGGACTTCCTAAAATGGAAAGGTGGACAAATTAAAATGAGACGGAGGGAGTAGTATACATAGCAATTATAAAAAAAATAGTGTTAAGTGAAATTACTGAATAATCGATCTAATGGGATTAGCTCATTAATTTGGTCACTATTGAGATTGGTTTAATGGTAATTTCAACTTCCTTAAATTTTTTTTATGGATATCCATTTTCTTCTAATAATTCACCCGTTGCTGGAGTTGGAGTGATTTAACAACTAATTTGGTTACAAGATGGAACAAAACAATGTAAACTGAAAAGGCTTAATTAAGAACAAAAAGTAATCGTCATCAAAGAGAAAAAGGTAAACACGAGACAATATAAGGCTGATTTTGTGTTAAGAGAGAATCGTCTGTCAATTAGTCCTCGAACTGACGCCCAATTCCCAAAATTAGCAAATCCTTCCTTCACGCCATTGTCAAAAATATTAGAAAATCTCAATCAATCTTGACTTGGTTGCCTTGGCACGTCTCCGAGGTCTTTTGAATCGTTGGACCTCTTGGACTTACATCCCAGCCATAGCTCATTTCAAACACATCAATGGTTGTTAGGGGTATAGCTCTAAAGTTCATTTAGCTATATTGAGTGGGGTGAGCAGTCGGCAGATAGTTGTGTTGTCTCACTAGTTAAGGTATGTATCATCACACCTCTTAGTGCTGCCCCCTTTGCCCTAGGTTGGTAAGTCCTGTTGACTCCATAGGTTTTTGATGATAACAAAACATTCTATATTAGTGAGACTAATCAAACTATCTAGTGTGTAGTGACAAATTGAGTGATATACTTAACGAATAGTTATGCGCAAACCAATCCATGCAAAGCTCAATATCACAAAAGAAGCATGCTATCTACTTAGCCCTCAAGAAAAGCACAAGTCAAGAGAGATTGAAGAGAACTTAGTTCAGCACGTTAATCTGAAGCTAAGTTAGTGGGACTAATGCCAGATGCAATAGATGCATATGAAGAACTAACATATCTAGAAGGCAGTCAGTTGGAGCAAAATTAGTTCCAACAATTTTGGAGCACAACTTAGTGGGACTAATGAAGATTGACAGCTTGATAGATAGTTTTTGCCAGCGCCAGAAAAAGACAAAATAACGGCTAAAAGCTTCAAACGGTCACAACAACGGCTAGTTTGGCCGATTTGTATTTAAGGCGAAAATGACCGTTGGAAGGTAGTTTTGAGCATTCAAGAAGCCTAAAGAAAGCATTAACTCTCAAGAATCTCTACCAAGCCGTACTACACTCTTTTATTTTGTATTTGCTTGGGTTTTGCAAGATTGTTCTTAATTCTTTTATTGTAAATCTTGCCTAGAACTCACATTGTGTACTTAGATCAATTAGGATCAGTTTACACACTTTAAACACTATTATCTTTGACTATATAAAGTGTGGGGAGCACTTGCTTGAGCTTGGGTTAAGCTCGGTGTTGTTTCAAGCTTGGGTGAAGCTTGGTTGCTGTAACGGCTTCGTCTAGGCGTGTAACTACATCAGATTAGTGAATTGTGGAAATCCTTGGTTGGAAGAGCCAAGGTAGTGGACGTAGGTCAAGAGGACCGAACCTCTATAAATCATTGTGTCAAGCTAAGATCTCTCTAATCCTTTTTAGTTATACTGCCTTTAAAGCCTTTAGTGCATGCCACTCATTCTCTCCTACTGCCTCTGATTTCACTGCTTACTCTGTGCACTTATTCATTTATTATCTCTGTCACATTCAATTATTGCTCATTTGAGTTGGTTGCTGTTCTATCTGTTTATTTATTGCTCCCACTAGTTTTCCAGCTCTATCTGGTCGCACTAGCATTCTATGCTGCAGAAGCATTACTTGAACTTGGAAAGAGTTTTAAAGTGGCTATTCCCCCCCCCCCTTCTAGCACCACATTCGAGACCAACAATTGGTATCATAGCCTATCTCTTGATCAACTGGACTAACATCAACAAGAGTGATCCAAAATGGTTGCTGGAAGCTCTTCACAGAATGTCGCAAACACAATTGTAGAAGGACGGTCCAATCACAAACCACCTTTGTTTGATGGGACTAATTATCAATGCTAGAAGAACATAATGTCTGTTTACATGAGAGCTCACGATTATGAGATGTGGAAAGTAGTTGTCCAAGAACCTTTCATTCCCAAAGCCAAGAATGACAAAGGAGAAGAAGTAGAGAAAAACTGGGAGAAATGGACTGCAGAAGAAACTCAGAAAGTTCAAATAATTTATAAAGCCATCAACACTCTCCATTGTGCTCTTAATGCTACTGAATATAATAGGGTCTCTACCTGTGAATCTGCCAAAGAAATCTGGGTGAAACTAGAAGTCACACATGAAGGAACTTCCCAAGTGAAGGAATCAAAAATTAATCTACTCACACTAGATTATGAGTCCTTCAGAATGGAACCAAATGAAACTATCACGAAAATGTATGACAGATTTGCAGCTATCACCAATCAGCTAAAACAGTTAGGAAAATCCTATTCAGAAAGTGATATGGTCAAGAAGCTGCTCAGAGCACTTCCAAAATCTTGGAAGCCAAAGACTTTAGCAATCTGGGAATGCCGAAATCTAGAGAAAACAACTTTGGATGATATATGTGGATCTTTGCTTACATATGAAAGAGAGTTGAAACATGATGAGGAGTAAGATAAAAAGAATTCTGAGAAGAGAAAGGGACTTGCTCTTACAGTTTCTGCTCTAGAGGAATAAATACATCAACTTACCTTGGATGAAAGTGACTCATCTGATGATGATAATGAATCTGCAATGTTGGCTAGAAAATTCAAAAGACTGAAAGGAAGAAGAAATCAACTTATAAACAAAAGGGGCTACAGAAGAGATAGATACATAAATGAAAGAGATAGAATCAGAAATGACAGAGAAAGATACATAAATGATGATTACCGAGAGAATCAACTCACCTGTTTCAATTGTGGAAAGCTAGGTCAGATCAAAAGTGACTGTCCACACAACAAGAAGGAAGCACCAATGAAGGATAGGAAGAAAAAGAAAGCTATGGTTGTTGGTACCTGGTCAGACAGTGATACCTCGGATTCAGACACCAGTCACACTAAGCAAGGAGTAAAGGCCAACTTGTGCCTTATGGCTGAGGAAGAAAGCCTTGAGGTAAATCCTAATCTTACTGAGTTGATTGTTGATGATATGCATGATGAATATGAAAAGCTATTTGAAGAATATGAACATGTTGTTATTCTTTATAAATGTTTGAAGAAAAGAAATGATGAATTGATGCTTGATTTAGAATCTACTAAGAAGAATCTTGATATCATGACTGAAAAATATGATGCCTTGTTTGCTAATCTGAAACATGCTAGAACTGAAAATGAAAAGCTGATAAAAGAATTAGATGAGATGAAAAAGGAGAAAATTGCTGGCACTAACAACAACATACAATTTGTTCGGACTAATAAAAATCACAATAGAAGGCAATTTAGACCTAGAGCTATGACCTGCTATACTTGTGACAGAAAGGATCTCCAGTCCCCTGAATATTATCAGAAGGATGGATACCTAGAGGTGGCAATCGGGCAGGTCAGGTTAGGTTCGGGCCATTGGGTTCAGGACATTTTCGGGTTCGAGCTTGAGTCAGGTCGGGTTAAATTTGGGTCAGGCTGATTCGGGGGTCAATTTTGGGTCAGGTTAATTCGGGTTCGGGCTGGGTTTTGGCCAGATCATTTACCCATTTTTTCCCCGAATGAATAATGTCATTAACCTTTTCAAATTTTATATGTAATTTATTAATTTACTTTTTAAAACATATTTATATAAAAAAAATATACACCATAAATGAAATTTTCAGAAATTATTGTTTATTTTCAAATATTAGTATTGAATTCGGGGTTTTTCATGTTCGGGTTCGGGTTTTATCGATTTTAGAATTTTCGGGTTCTAATTTTTTCGGGTTTGAGCTTTTTCGGGTTCAGGTTTTTTGGGGTTCGGGTTCGAGCGGGTTCAAGTATTTGACTTTTTTTGTCAATCGAGTTCAGGTCGGTTTCGGGTTTTTCTCGAGTCGCGTTCATTTTGCCATCTCTATGGATAACCCTCCTGAACTAAATTAGTTTGGGTGCCTAAAGGTACATATGTTGTTGCTAACCCCCAAGAAAACAAAAAGTATGGGTACCTAAAACAACAAACTGAAACTATGTGTATGCAGGTTCAGCAAGAGTCAACCGAAGGAAAAACAACCCTGGTACCTGGACAGTGGCTGTTCAAGACACATGACAGGATAGGAAAAGATGTTCAAAGAGCTTAAGATGAAGAATGGAGGAAATGTTACCTTTGGAGATAATTCAAAGAAAAATTCAAGGAATAGGAACTGTTGGGAAAGGCTCTGCTCAGATTACTCATGTCTGCTTTGTAAAGGGTCTGAAGCACAATCTCCTAAGCATTAGTCAACTTTGTGACAAGGGACACAGAGTTTGCTTTGACTCTCACTTATGCCAAGTATTTGACATCAAAACAGTCAAGCTCAAATTTGTTGGTAAGAGGCATGGTAATGTATATGTTATCTTTCTTAATGATCTAATCTTGAGAGATGATATCTGCTTAATGGCTAACAATGCTTCTGATAGTTGGTTATGGCATAAAAGATTAGGTCATGCCAGCATGAACACCATCTCCAAGTTAGTGAGAAAAGACCTAGTCACTGGTCTGCCCAAACTGAAATTTTACAATGATAGAACATGTGAAGCATGTCAGTTTGGACAGCAAGTCAAAGAGCATTGTCTCAACTTCAAGACCACTTGAGCTTCTGCACATGGATCTGTTTAGTCCAATTGATGTCATGAGTATAGGAGGTAAGTCCTATGGCTTTGTGATTGTTGATGATTACTCTAGATATACCTGGGTTTACTTTCTCAGTCATAAATATGAAGCTTTAGAATCATTTGCTAAACACTGTAAGATTGTTCAGAATGAAAAAGGCTACAACATTAGTAGCATTAAAAGTGACCATGGTGGTGAGTTCACAAGCCATGATTTTGAAAGCTTTTATAATGAAAATGGTTTTTCGCACAATTTTTCTGCTCCCAGAATCCCACAATAGAATGGTGTGGTGGAAAGGAAGAACAGAACACTAAAAGTCATGCCCAGAACTATGATTTGTGAAAACAATTTACCAAAATATTTCTGGGCTGAGGCCACTCAAACTGCAGCTTATATTTTAAACAGGGTCTCCATCAGACCTATGCTTTCAAAGACTCCTTATGAGCTTTATAAAGGGAGAAAACCAAATATTTCTCACTTTAGAAGCTTTTGCTGCAAGTGTTTTGTTTTGAACAATGGAAAACACACCATTGGAAAGTTTGATGCCAAAAGTGATGAAGCTATTTTTCTGGGCTATGCCCTAAATTCTAAAGCTTACAGAGTGTTTAACAAATCTTCTTTAGTTGTAGAGGATTCAATTCATGTTGTTTTTTTATGAAACTAATGCTCCACCGAGAGAAAAATAGTGGATGATGATGATGATGCAGGTGAAATCGGTGCGAGCATGAGACAGGTACAAATTGATGACACTAATCCAGTTCCACAAGAAACATAATAGGAGGCTCAAGAAGAAGATCCTCCTATAGAGAGTCTACAAAGAGTGGAAGTTCAACATGATGATATTCCAAGAGCATGGAAGCATGCAAGGAGTCACCCTATTGATCAGATCATTGGTAATCCTAAAGAAGGATTGAGAACAAGAAGTGGACTTAAAGATACTTGTGAATTTGCAGCATTCATTTGACAAGTGGAACCAAAAACATTTGAAAAAGCAGAGAACGAAGAAAAGTGGATGACAGCAATGCAAGAGGAGCTAACCAGTTCGAGCAAAGTAAAGTCTGGACATTAGTGCCACGACTTGAGAATCATCATATTGTTGGCACTAAATGGGTCTTTAGAAACAAATTGGATGAAACTGGTAAAGTGGTAAGAAACAAAGCCCGACTGGTAGCCAAAGGCTATCACCAGGAAGAAGGCATTAATTATGATGGAATTTTTTCTCCTATTGTCAGGTTAAAGGCTATTCATCTTTTACTTGCTTTTGCTTGTCACATGGATGTGAAAAGTGCTTTCCCGAATGGTTATATTCAAGAGGAAGTGCATGTGGAACAACCTCCTGGTTTTGAAGATTTCGAAAAACCAAATCATGTTTTCAGATTGCATACAGCTTTGTATGGTCTTAAACAAGCTGCCAGAGCTTGGTATGAGAGACTATCAAAGTTCCTGTTGCAAAGGTTTTACAAGAGGAAGCGTTGACACTACACTTTTCTTAAAGAGGAAAACGCACTAATCTGCTTGTAGTTCAGATTTATGTTGATGACATTATTTTTGGTGCCACTAATGAAAGTCTCTGTGAGTATTTTGCTAAGTAAATGCAGGGTGAATTTGAGATGCGCATGATGGGTGAGCTGACATTCTTTCTTGGACTGCAAATTAAACAATGCAAAGATGGTATCTTCATCAATCAGGCAAAAAAGACCAAAGAGAATTTGAAGAAATTCAACATGCATGAAAGCAAAACAATGAAAACACCAATGGCTAGTGGGACTAAACTGGACTCAGATGAGAAAGGTAAAAAAGTGAATCAAAAGCTCTACCGAGGTATGATTATATCGTTTCTATACTTAAATGCTAGCAGACCTGATATTCTTTTTAGTGTATGCTTGTGTGCAAGATTTCAATCAAGAGAATTTTTAGGTATCTCTTGGGAACAACAAGTCTAGGCTTGTGGTATCCAAAGGGAACAAGTTTGGAACTTGTAGGATACTCTGATGCAGACTCTGCTGGCAGCAAAACTGATCGAAAAAGCACCAGTTGGACTTACCAATTCCTTGGAAGTGCGCTAGTTTCATGGTCATGTAGAAAACAAAACTCGGTGGCACTATCAATTGCCGAAGCTGAGTACATTGCTGCTGGAAGTTGCTGTGCTGAAATCCTATGGATTAAGCAACAATTGAGAGACTTTGGAGTTGACATAAAGAAGGTGCCTCTACTGTGTGATAACACTAGTGCCATCAACATTACCAAGAATTCAGTTCAGCACTCATGCACCAAGCACATCGAGATTAGATATCACTTCATTCGAAATCATGTCCAAAAAGGTGATATCAAAATTGACTTTGTTAATACCTTGCATCAACTTGCTGACATATTCACTAAACCATTGTGTGATAAGCATTTTAGTCGCATTAGAAATGAATAAGGAATGATGGATACATGTCATGTGTGATCATGCATTTTTCATTTTTGTCTAAGGTTTGCTCACACTAAAAATGCTTTCGACAGTAGTGGGACTAATTGCTTTTAGACTGTCAGGATTCCATCCTGACACGTCAGCAAAACTTTAAGCAGAATTTTCCCTCCTATTTTTCTGTCGAATGGCTTTTGAGTTTCAAAAACTCTCCACTTCCCGAGAATCTCTCTTCAATTAAAACTCTCATTTTTCTCAAATTTCTCTTTCCCTATTTAATCAAAACCGATCTCTCTCTCCTCTAATTTTCCCAAACTTACTATCTTTTTAAGTTCCTCTCTTCTCTGAAACGTACTCTCTCTCTCTCTCTCTCTCTCTCTCTCTCTCTCCATATTTTCAGAGCAAACCCTAGTTTTCGTCTGCTTCTTTGCATTTGCACATTCGCATTTCTCTCTGATCAAATGGACAAGGAACAAAAATCCTCTGGAAAGGGAAAGTCAAAGGAAAGCTGATCGTGCTGCCTAGAAAAGTTCAAAAACCAGTGTCAGTGCTAGCAAAGACAAAGAAAAAAGGGTAAGGGAAGACAACTAGAGAAGTCAAGAAAGCCCTAAAGAACACAACCAGCAAATTAACCAGTCTTTTTATGGGGAAACCCAGCGACAAGGTGCCAACAGAGCACTTTAGAGACATGACTCACAAAATGAGGTATGATCACTTGGTTGAATTCAAGCTAGTGCATGCCAAAACCTTTGATTGGGAATCCTTGTCCCAAAATCTTATGTATGCAGGACTCCACAGTAAGTTGGCTAGGATGAACTGGTTAGGGATAACTAAGTTTGATCAAACCCTTGCTAGTGATAGTATGGCTAGGGAATTCTTTACTGGCATCATTACTGATAAGAAAAAAATTCCTAAAGGTGGTCGTGAAGATAATGTATATGCATTTGTGTGTGGTGGGGAAGTAACAATTTCAGCAAATACTTTAGGCCAGATGTTGGACATTGAATACTCTGAAGGAAATTCAAGGTCCCCAAGAAACTTTGACTTTGATGCTGCCTGGAAATTCATCAATGGCAAGATCGAAAATCTGCCAATCCTGGAGAGGAAGTGAAAGTTTACAAGGCCTGATGTTAAACTTGCACACAGCTTTATACGTCACAATCTTTGGTTTAATGATGATGATCAAGACTGCGTCACATTGAATGATATGTGGATACTCTACTGTATTTGGAAAGGAATCAAAGTCAACCTTGCTCAGATACTCATCAATGAAATGAAGGAGATTGCTATGAAAGAGAAGATGATTTGTGGATATGGAATTATCATTGCCATGCTTGGTAAATCATTTCTTACCATGTCGCATGAGCATGAGGACTTCAGAATGGCCTGCTCCCATCTCTTAAATACAACCATGCTTAAGAAATTGAAGATTTCTGTTGACACTAGTGCCAAGGATGCTGAGATACTGAAGATTCTTCAAGGACTCAGGAATGACATTCGTGAAGTCACTCGAGCTCAAAACAAGCTCACCAAAGAAAGCAAACTTTGGCGTGATGAAATTACAAACTTGATGGTTTTATTGACTGAAAAGGTGACTGGGAAGAACTTTGGTGCTGATATTATTGCTCGAGTTATGGGAAGTTCTACTGCTTCAAAAGACATAGTGAATCTTAGCAGCTCTGACAATAGTGAGAAGAAAAGTGAAGAAGACAAAGAACCAGGAGAAGCAAAAGAAGCCAATGAAGGAGACAAAGCAGATAGTGATTCAGAAGAAAAGATCGATGAAGACATTGAAGTCAGGACAGAAGGCTCTACTGATGAAGCTGAAACTAACACGGAGAAGGACACCCCCTTTGAGGAACATAATATGGACAGTCTGTCACTAATGCTGAAACTGAATCCTCTGGTGAAAATCCAGAAGAAGACAATTAGGAACCAATGACTGCTGAAGCAAGACTGGTCAAGGAATCTGGAACTGTCAAGAAACGAGCAAGGACAAAACATGCAGCTATGGAAGACAGTCCATCCAAGAAGATGAAAAAACCTTGACAATCTCTTTCATAAGGAAAAGTGCTAATGCAGAGAGAAAAGAAGAACTGAGAAATTCCATGCATGCATTTTTACTAACATGAATATTTGCATTTGATTTTCTGCATTTTGGATATTTTGGCACCTGTGTGTGCCTTGGATATTATTACTATTTCTGTTATTTTCCATTCTCCTACCTATTTCTTTAATGGCACTGATGTGCCTTTGGATTCTGATGTGAATATTTTTATTAAGTAGGTGCTATATTATGGAGCTGGACTTCTTATCTTGAGGATTTCTGCACCGTATAATTGTGTTTGCTAACTTTGTTTTGCATGATGTTTGAACCCTTTTGTTGATTATGACAAAAAGGGGGAGAAAATATAGTGCTTGAATTGAATATTAGCTGAGTTAGTCAAACTAATTCATGCCTGCGCTTGACGTGACATTGGAAAAAGTTACCATAATTTCTAAAACCCTATTCAATAATACTCTAATCTATGATTTACCCTGATCAGTCGTCAGCAATCATAAAAATAATCCCTACAAAACCTAACTAAGCAGATAAGGTAAGCAGAAGTCGAATCCCACAGAAAAGGGGAATAGACTTTATCCAAGATTAACTTTTACTAAAAATTCTTTAAGAGTTTTGTTTGAAAATAGGGGGTTAAAAATATTAATTAAGAAGAAAGTAATTAAACTAAAAACAAAGCAAAGTAAATTAAATTTGAATCTAAGGCAATCAATAAAGAAAACAATAATAAAAAGGCATACTTCTTCTCCAATGGTAGAAATCAATCAATTTAACTATAGGTCCTCGATTAAAAAAATGAATTTAATATTTTATCTTTGATGATAACTGGTCTAGGGAAACCCTAACATGTATTTTAGTAAAATCTCGGTCAAGACTTATTTTAACCTTTTATTTCTTAACAAGAAACAAAGCATTAAGAACAATTATATTATTAGTTTTTCACACATGCTTAACAAGTAAAACCAAACAATGAGCAAATTACTCCACCCACTGGTAAACTACTCTCATTGGGTTGCGATCAAGCATCCCCAATTCGCTACCAAACAATCAACCTGATGGTCCAAACTAAGTTGATTTAGTTATAGATCTCTCAAATTATCTCTTTATCGGCCACATAAATCAATAAGAATCAAGATTGTGTAATAAAATAAAGATTAGCATACTATCTATCAAAAACAAATATCAAATTATAAGCACATAAATCTCACCATAATCAATTGATTGAATTCACCAAAGGATAAGAAGTATTAAGAATTTAGCTACTCATGGATTTTCCTAAATCCATGAGAAGCATAAGAAAACTTACAGGACTTGAAGGGGGTGGAATCCTCCTTGCAAAACCCTAGGTATATCGCACCCCTCTATGACTAGAGAGGGTGTCGACACCCTAGTCTAGAACTAGAAGAAAAACTAAAACTAGAAGAGAAAAATAGATGAAGAGAAAATTATATGTGTGGGTATGTGATTTGTGTTACATAAGGTGGCTATTTATAGTGGAAATAACCCTAAAGACTCGAATTATAATTAGGATAGGACTCTAGGACGGTTTGAGGGCTGATTTGGTCTCCAAGTTGGCTTAAAAGTCTTCCTAGAACAGAAATCCTAGTGAAAATAGGATCATGAAAACTTCTAGAATCGTGTAGAAACTTCGACGGCAATTTCAGGCTTGAAGATTGCAGAATTGGGTCTTGGACTTCAAAGAAAGTTGTAGATCTCGAAGTTAGCTTTCCAACGCCTACTCACGGGCCTAAAACAGACATCTGAGCAGAAGGTTATGGCTTTTTTACCGAGACTGCGCTGAATCCTAGTCCTAACAAATCCTAATGCTATTAGGACTAGTAGCGGGAATATGCGGGAATTGGATATTTCCTTAGATATAGGCGGCACAAATTGGGATTTTATTTCCAATTGTGGGCTTATATGGGCTGAGTATTATCCCATATAAATTATCCAAAATTCCTTAGCTTCCGGGCTTCTTCATGGCTTGTCTTCAATCCTTCGCGATTTAAACTCAATCTTCAATTCTTGCCTCTTGAGATAATTCTTCAATGATCTTCAAATCTTCAAATTATCTTCGATAAATCTTCAAACACGAACTTCGAATCTCCAAATCTTTACTCCAAATTGCTAAGTCCATATTTGTGTAAAAAGTCATCAAAATAGCTCCAAAAAATAGTGAAAAACAACAAGTTTCCACTTTTCTTGTCTTCAAGACCTAAAAACACAAATACTTATAAAATAGGGTTAAAATCCACATAAAAATAGTAAAAACTATAGGAAAATGATCATAAAAATAGGGTCTATTTTGGTTCAATCATACCCTGCAAAGCCTCCTTATTTGTAACTAGGGGCTAAACCTGAAATTAATTTGTTTCGTTTGGCATCGTTTCCGTTTCCTGTTTTCTGTTGCCAATTTTCTGTTTTTGGAAACAAAACAGTGAAAACATATTTGGCATGCTGTTTCCGTTTTCAAAAATTTTGGAAACAGAAACAGTGTTTTGGAAAAAAGTGGAAGCAAGAATTTTGTGTTTTCATGTTTTTCCAAAACACTTTCAAAACACGGAAACACAATGATGAACAGTAACTCACATGCTTTTTAACCATTTTTTTAAAACTTTTTTATTTAGAAACATACAACCAAAATGTTTATCCAAACATGTTTTTGTTTTCAAAAATTGACAGCGCAACAAAAACAAAACGAAAACGAAACAAAAACAAAAAACAGAAAAACGAAAACGATGCCAGATGACCCCTAATTATTAGGCGGGATAACTGGCAGTAAAATCAGACAGGGCAAAAAGTATATATTTTCCTTAGAAAAGACACCACTTTAGGTGGATTTTGCAATGAGCTTTTGGGCCCTCCAAAAATCCCTCTTCAATTTCTTAAGATATTCAAAACCCCAAGTATTTTTTACCAAACTAAATTTTTTAATTTTGGATTTTAAAAAATCCCTATTCAAATGAATAACCCCCTTAAATATCATCATCCAAACACACTCTAAGGTTCAAAAGCTGAAGGCGATCCCCAATCGAAAGAAGAAGAAAGACTTTACCTTCAAAGCAACGGACCATAGGTAACACAATTACAACCACTAATAACATACTATACTAAAATGAATGTATTGAATTCTAGAATTTACCCTGTAAAGTTTGCTTCTAAACTACTTTTTTTGCTACTATCTTTTGTTTAAATCGATAACCAATTAAAAATTAATTTACTTATAAAAATAATAATCAAATTAAAAAAGTAATCATTAAGTAGGTAATTAAATCAATAATCAATTACTTATGTGTCATTCAAAATTAATCATTCACTCTATTTCACAATGTGTCACCATATTAATATTTCAAATTATTTTTTTGAATCGTTTTTCACTCCCGAAAAACGACCGAGTTATAAGATAGTTTTTTTTTTACTACTCATGAACATGATATTGAAATGAACTACACAATAGGAGGTAGTCTTCTCCTTTCCTATAATCCCACCCCGCTCATCCAGGATTCGAACCCAAGACCTCTCACAAAAAGTCCCAAACTTTAACCACTTGAGTTATAAGCTATAGTTTAAATGAACAATAAACGAGCTTATCTATACTATATATAAAAGTACGAGTTTTGTAAAACTTTTGAATCGACCGTTATACCCTTATTTTTCAAATATATTTATTAAATGCCATTGTTTAACTATTATGGATCGTTTGGTTAGGGGTATCCCAAATGAAGGGCGGAATCTGCCTTTTGGAATCTGGGATGCCTTGTTTGCTTGAGGGGTATGAATATTACGGGGGAATATGATTCGGGTGCCACGTCGGATTTGGGGGAATCTACCCCGGAATCACATACCCCTCGACCCTTTAGGTTATCTGGGATTCCGGGGGAATGTTAAAATTCTTCGCAAAAATGCCCTTGGCTTTTTACTTTGATGGACGATGCTGTCATCAAAGTTGTCAAGAATTACAACTTATACCAAGCTCCAAAATATAAAGCGAAAAAAAAAACCTTTTCTCAATTTTTCTTTCGACAAAAACCCTAGCCGCCCATATTCTCTCATCTTCCTCTCTGGATTCTGCCCGAAATTGGCATCTTCGCAACATATTCCTCTGTCGTTTGCATCTTCTTAGTCGCTCGATTCAGTTTGCTTCACATAAATTGTAAGTTTTTTGACTAAAATTGGGTTCTTCGGATGTTCTGTACTGTTTATGAGTTTTTGGTTTGAATTGTTTCGTTTTTTTTTGTTTCGATTCGAGTGTTTAAATTGCATAACACTTGAAAAAATTACTTGGGTTAAGAGAGTTTTATCGAAAATGGATGCTAGGATTTCTCGGTTAGGGTTCGAGCATAAATAAATTGGGGAAAACTTTGGGGTTTGTTTATAATCTTATACAATGGTTAATGCCATGTAAAATGAGGTTAATTTTTCAAGAAAATTGTTACTGAAATGCTAATTGTGTTAAATATATTAAAATTTTAATAAATTTTAAAAAAATTGTATGTAAACTAAAGAACTGAAGAAAGTAAAACACCACACCATGTAAATTGAAGCCAATTTGATAAAAACATAGTATATAATTTACTGATTCAGTTAACTAACTATAACAGTGCATAAGTTTGTAAAAAGTACTGTAACTTAAATTTATTATGTAAGTAAAGTAAAGTCATTAATAAAGTAAAATTAGATGTTAATGGAAGCCAATTTCAAAAATTAATTGTATAACAGTGCATAAATATTTTTTTAAAACATAATTAAAGTAAAGTTAAGTCATGAAATCAGTAAATAATAGTCAACTCACATGAAATTTGCTATACATTGTTATTACATAAACTGTAATTAAGTATTTCTGAATTTGCTGAAACTTCTTTAAAATAAATTGACCCAAATACTTATAATAAACAGTTATTGCATGATTAGGCATTTCATTGCATAAGATATTAGTTATTGAAAAATGCCTTATAATTTTGATGTGTTTAGGCTTTATGGCTCGATTATCCCTAAGAAAGAAGATGCATGTGGTCATTGTTCTTACACTGCAATTGAGGCAGATGGAGAGCATGTTCTTCATGATGATGTTTCTTGCCATAGGTTTAATTTTAAAGAGGAGGATTAGGAGAAGAGGTAGAGGAAGAATAACTTATGCTGGTGAGTTTCATGCTAGGGCAACCCTAAGAAACTTGAACTTGGACAAAATGGTTTTCCAAAATGAACATTAGGATGGATAGGAGAGCTTTTGCAAAGCTTTCTCACTTACTAAAAACTGTGGGGCATTTAAAGGATAGTAAGAATTCAAGTACTGAAGAACAGGTCAGCTCATTTCTTCAGATTGTTGCCCATAATGTCATGAATAGGGTTTTCAAAAGGCAAGTTGTAAGGTCTGGTGAAACAGTTAGTAGACAGTTTCATGCTGTCTTAAATGCAATTCTGAGACTACATTCAATATGTTTTAAAAAAGCTGAACCCATTCCTGAAAACCATAGTGATGAGAGGTGGAGATGGTTCAAAGGGTGTTTAGGTGCCCTAGATGGGACATTTATTAAGGTTCTTGTTGATACAATTGATAGACCTAGGTACAGAACAAAGGAAAGGAGAAATTGCCATCAATTTGTTGGGTGTATGCAACCCTGAGATGCAATTCATCTATGTCTTACCTGGGTGGGAAGGCTCGGCAGCAGATGGTAGGGTGTTGAGAGATACAATAAGTTGGAGAAATGGGTTAAAAGTCCCACAAGGTAATTATACTAGATCTTCATTGATACTTAGGTTAGATAAAGTTGTATTACAAGTCTGTTTTATTAATACAATGGGTTTATTTGGGAATTTTAGGGACATATTATTTGTGTGATGCCGGCTACACAAATGGTGAAGGGTTTTTGGCGCCTTATAGAGGACAAAGATACCATTTGAGTGAATGGAGACAGGGTACCCAACCTCGAAGTCCACAAGAATACTTTAATATGAAACACTCTCAGGCAAGGAATTGCATTGAGAGATGTTTTGGCATATTAAAGGCAAGATGGGCAATTTTGAGGGATAAATCCTTTTATCCAATTAAGACACAATGTAGAATAATTTTGACTTGCTCCATACTCCATAATTTCATTAAGAGTGAGATGCCAATTGACCCAATGGATGTTCAGGTTGGACAGTTTGATAGTAGCCAAGACGATGGTACTCTTGATGATGAGGATGATGAAAGAGACCTTATCAGGCATTATGACACAAGTCCTGAATGGACTCAGTGGAGAGACCAACTGGCTCATGAGATGTACACTGCTTGGAGGGCTACACTTTGAATAGACACAGTCTTGTTTCAATAATTTATTTCAATTTAGGACATGAGGAGAAATGGACATTTATTTCATTTGAATTGCTTCCCCTGTTTGTTTTATTTAGAACTGATGATTATGAAGAATTTATTTCATTGTAATATATGTAATATTTTAACTATTGTGTGATATGTTATATAATAAATTGATGATTTTCGTCATAATTGTTTTCTTCATGTGTTATTGTTGTTTATGATTGATATAATAAGACAATGAAGACATGGAGCACAGAACTAAGTAAACCAACAGGCCTGTCACTTACCAGAGCCGGCAGGTGCAGTTACCTGAGCAAGTTCCCTCGGTAGAAGAGATCACCCAAACACAACAGCAGGCACAATCCAATAAGAAGCAAAAACAAAAGAAAAGGCAGTGGACCAAGAAAGAGGACAAGTTGTTGGTTGATTGCCTAGTTGAGCTAGCTCAAGATACAACTTGGAAAGGAGAGAATGGGTTCAAGGTTGGCTATCTGCTACAATTGGAGAAGATGTTCCGTGAGAAGCTCCTAAACTCACACATCAGTGCCAAACCCCATATTAAGTCCAGAATAAAGCTCCTAAGAAGATAATATAATGAAATTGCTGACATGATCAACCGTGGGAGTGGATTTGGCTGGAATGAATAGGAGAAATATGTTGGTGCAGCAAGGATGTCCTTGATGATTGGGTGAAGGTAAGTGAAGTAAAGTTAAATTTCAAACTTAACAAACTGGTTTAACTAAAATTAATTACTGTTTTAACTAACTATTGATACGGTTTTCAATTTTTAGAGTCATCCATATGCTAAAGGTTTAAGGAAGAAGCCCTTCCCCCACTATGATGCATTAGTTGAGGCTTTTGGGAAGGATAGAGCAAATGGAGGTGGAGCTGAGACAACTGCTGATGCTGTGGAGGAGTTGGATGACCAAGACCTTGATGATCTCGAGCAAACACATTATGTTGATGCCACTGAAGGAGACAACCGAGAAGAATGGGCTGAAACAGATGTTGCAGATGTTGTGCATGTGGAGGATGCCTCTGCCTGTCAAGGACAAAACAATGCCTCAAAACCAAAACTGTCACAAGCAAGAAGAGAACAAGCTCTGACGTGAGGATTAGTGAACTGGTTGAGGAGATGGGCTTGTTCAGATCATCATATGATGTTGTTGGCCAACATATAGCTCGGATTGCAAGCTTCTCCAGTTCAAAAGAAAGGCTCAATCAAAGGAGGAATCAAATATTTGAGGACATCATCAACCTTGGAGCATTCACTGATGATGAGGTTATGGTAGCTGTAGAGCATACATTTTAGGATGAGCACAAGGTTGATACATTCTTTGGGTTGCCTCAACAGTTGAAGAAGTCATATGTCCAGAAACAACTCCTTCAGGCCAATCCCTATTTTTGATGATCTCTCTAGTTTTAACTTTTCGTACAGCCAAACTAATGCTTAATTTGCTAACATAATCCTGTATATTTTGGTACATTATCTGCTAGGATTAGCTCGTAGTCTTTGCTTGGTATGCAAAGCAAACATTTTGTATATTTTTGTACATGTTAGCAGCTTGTCTTTAAACATTAGGAAGAAGGTCATTTTTTTGTAAGTAAGGCTGGGGAAAACTTAATCATTTCATGATGATTTATATTATGCAAATGCTAATTTTGTGTCTTCCATTGAATATTGCAGAATATTGAATGATAGTTACTCTGCTGAAGTGCATTTAGATATGCATTTTCAAGTTCACTTATAATTGCATTTTCATCACAAGTGTTGATAAATTTTATTTTTTTAACACATTACAGGGGGCATTATAGTAATGTGTCATTTCTGGAATGTTGAAGTACCCCTAACTAAACATAGTATTCAAATATTCCTAGGAACCCTAACCAAAAAAAATGACCACTTATCCGAGAATGTGATACCCGAGTAAGTTGAGGCCGGAATCTTGTCACTGTTGGGGATCTGATATTACCCCCAACCAAACAGCCCCTTATAGTTTCATTCTACTATAAACTCTATTTTCATTTAATTAAATTCAATATTTTATAATTATTTTATTTTAAAAAGTTATTATGATTGACATCCAACTATTTGATAGTTTATAATAATGTATTATGATTAAAATTTATTATTTGCCTAACGTGCAATTATATTATTTGACTTATAATTAATTTTTTTTCTTAATAAATGTAACTCTTGCTGTGCATTTAAATTTGATGTTTTACTTTGCTAATATTTTTCTTTGTGTAGGATAATTTCTTATGTTATTTTGATAGTAAAACCCAATGTATATACAAATGGGCTGGTCGGGTTGGATTTGGTTTAGGTTAGTTTAGGGTTAAGGTAGTTTTTGGTTATAAGGGTTCGATTAATTTTCAGTTTCAGGTTGGGTTGGGTTCGGATCGCTCAAATGTCGGGTCATTTAGGTTTTGGTCAATTTTGGTTCGGGTCTTTTTTCGGTTTCGGCTCATATAGTTCCGATAATTTCGGGTTTGAGCCTTTGATTTTCAGGTTCAGATCTTTTCGAATTCGGGTCATTCAAATATAATTAATCCCGATTCAGGTAATTTCTGATTAATCTCTCAGCTTGATCGGGTTCGAGTCATTAAAGATTTTGGTCAGGTCATTTCGGTTTTGGATTGAGCGGATTTTTTGGTCAAATCAGGCTGGATAAGGTTTATTTTTTTTTTTTTTTTTTTTTTTCAGACGATAGAGTCAAATACCCGCACTCGGGTGAAATTTTACCAACTCTAATAATAGGCTTATTTAGGACAAACTTAATAGTATATTTAATATTTTAATCTTTATTTAATTTAAAACAGATTGGGTCACGTGCGTTTGCACATTAAAGTGAGGACTAGTAAATTATAAAAAATGAACATTTATCGAGCATATTCACAAACATAAACAAGCTGAATACTTGTTGTTAACTTCTGTTGATTTATTAAACGAACACTAAAATTTTGTTTACACCCGTTTATTTTTTTAAACAAACGAACATAAACAAACTTTAATTAAGCTTGTTCAGGAACTGGTCATGGAACGAATTGTTTATTTGCTGCCCTAATCCCAGTAAAATCCCCGTTAATCTTATCATTTCTACTTAAAATACAATAGCACTCACTCGGCGTCAGCGGTCTGACTCCCTGCACGTACGAATTCGGAATAAAATAGTGTTAAAGTTATAATTACGTGAGAGAGGCAAATTGACCAATAAATCTGGTGATATAAATAAACCAAAATAAAATAAAATTACATATATGTTATATAGACAAATTGAGAGGGAGACCAACAAGGGGTTGGATCAAGTGGTAAGCGGCTTGTTCCAACTTAAGCAGGTCTCAGGTTCGAGATCTTGCGTATGCAGCTGCCCCTGTTGGGAGACTTACCCACCATAACCAGGTGCGCGACGTGGGTCGGATCCGGATTAGTCAGGGCCAAACCCTGGATACCGGATGGGATATAAAAAAAAGACAAATTGAGAGTGAGATTGGGCTAATTGCTCAAGTAGCAGGATCTGAAGAAAATCTGATTTGTTTGGAATTGAATAATTTATTATAGTAATTAATAATAGAAAAGGAACAGGTGCGTGATGCGGGTCAAATCCGGATTAATGAGGGTTAAACCGATACCGGATGGGATAAAAAAAATAAAAATAAATTGAGAGTGAGATTGGGCTAATTGCTGCGGGATCCGAAGAAAATCTGATTTGTTTGGAATTGGATAATTTATTATTATAGTAATTAATAATAGAAAAGGAAAGAGGAAAGAGATGTATACGTGGCATTTATCGAGACATTTAAGGATAAAATAAACGTAAACGCTGAGAGAAGGGGAGTCCTCAATAAACAAAAAAACAACCCAACCGACCAAACAAACAAACATCATCATCAAATCGAAAGTATATCCAAATGCTCTGAAACACGGAAGAAGTCCCTGACTTTCAGACTCTTTTAGTTCTAAAGCAAAACAAACTACAACAAAAACAAGTTCAATTGCAATGGCAGAACAGAGTGGAAAACCAGAGATCTTTGAACTCAGCAATGGAACCATGCAAGTTAAGATCACCAACTTTGGCTGCACTATCACCTCATTATCTGTTCCTGACAAAAAGGGTATCGTATCTCCATCCAATTCTTTGCTATCTTTTCTGGGTTGAATTTGAATCTGATCATTATTTAGTTTTTTTCCCCTTCCTTCAATGCTAAATTATAATTTTGATCAATGGTTTGAAGGTCAATTAGCTGATGTTGTCCTAGGATTCGACACTGTCGAACCTTATGTGGTAAACTCTCTCTCTGTTTTTATATTCCAAGGCAATTGATGTTGATTATGATCTTGTATAATGGGTTTGATTTTTTTTTCTTGGGTAAATGAAAGAACCCATTTCAGTTCATGTTATAATCTATTGAACATTGCTCGCAAAATAATGTGTTGATTTGATTTACTTAGACAGTGATTCATTTTCTCGGGCTATATCCTATATCGTTCTGATGTGGGATCCGATCTGGGAAGTAATTCTGTGACAAAATTGATAGCTCCCTTTATATAGTGGAAGTTTTTATTGTTAAATTTTTTTTTGGGGGGTTAATTAAAATTTACATGTGATCAGCAAGGTGCTTCTCCTTATTTTGGCTGCATTGTGGGAAGAGTGGCAAACAGGATCAAAAATGGAAAATTCTCTCTTAATGGAGTTGATTACTCTTTGCCTCTCAACAAGCCGCCCAACAGTCTCCATGGTATTGCTGTCTTCTCTTTTTCATCAATTCTGTTCTTGATCTATCTTTTCTGCTGTTCTATTTCTTTTTTCATAGATTTCTATTTAATTCTCTCGAAAAAGACGAGTCTTGATATGATCAGTTTAAAAGGTGGCTTCAAATTGTTATATATAGGATTAGGAATGAGAAGTAGTTTCATTAACTTATTCAGATTCTTTATTTTGTCTTTAATTTTGATAATGGGCAGATAATGCAACAAAATGTATTTTTGTTAACTGATCTTATATGTCATCAACCATATGAGAGCAAAAATCCGCAATACCCTTGGCATTTTTTTCTTTACTTATTAATTTGGCATCCTCTTTTCTTTTTTGTTTTGTTTATGATCTTGTAGTTTTTCTTAGAACGGAAACTTCACCTTAGAATGCTTTGTAATTAAAGATAAATTTGAACAATATACTATATATTCAAGATGCTGCCTTTTAACTTTTGCTCTTTTTTTTTTTATCAAAGTATATCTGTGGTGACTTTTGAGTATTTATGAATTGGAAGAGTTCATCTCTCAACTCTTTTTTATACAATTATTTGCCTTAGAAGACATGCATCATAGTTACTGCAAGATTATTTCTTTTTATCCTCAGAAGGACCATCATATTATAAATGTTGCCTTTATCTGCTAATGAGTAGATTTGCTGTGGATTATCCGACTCTGGCATCGACTCCTGGTGTACTTATTTCCCAATTTTTAGTGTTTCTGAGGAGAGGCCTTTGTTCTAAGGATATAATAAAGCAATCAAATTTCATTCCTTTTGTATCTATTCCTTTTTTTATTTCTTTCCTTTAGGTGGATTCAAGGGTTTTGACAAGAAAATATGGGAGGTGGTTGAACATAAGAAAGGCGAAAATCCATCCATTACTTTCAAGTATCGCAGCAGTGATGGTGAGGAAGGTGAGTTCCCCCTCTCTCCATCTCTCCCTTGGGAACATGTAGAATTTTTAGCTCTAATTTTCCTGTTTTAATGTTTAAAGGTTACCCTGGCGCTGTTACTGTGACTGCAACTTACTCTCTAACTTCAAGCACGGCTATGAAACTTGACATGGAAGCGGTGCCTGAGAACAAGGCCACTCCAATTAACTTAGCTCAGCACACTTACTGGAACTTGGCAGGCCATAACTCGGGGAACATACTTGACCATTCAATTCAGATATTTGCATCTGATATCACTCCTGTCGATGAGAACACGGTTCCCACTGGTGAAATCATGCCAGTCAAAGGCACCCCTTTTGACTTCACTGCTGAGAAGAAGGTTGGTACTTCAATCCATGAGGTAGGCATGGGTTATGATCACAACTATGTCATTGGCGGTGGGGAAGAAAAGTTGGGAGTGAAGCATGCTGTCAAACTGAAGGACCCATCGAGCTCAAGGGTCCTTAACTTGTGGACAAATGCCCCTGGAATGCAATTTTACACCGGTAATTATGTGAATGGAGTTGTTGGAAAAGGAGGTGCTGTTTATGATAAGCATGCAGGCTTATGCTTGGAGACACAGGGATTTCCAAATGCCATAAACCAACCAAACTTCCCGTCAGTTGTTGTTCAACCTGGCAATAAGTATCAGCACACCATGCTATTCGAGTTTTCAGTTGAGTAAATATTGTCTTTGAGTATAGACATGGGAAAAAAGATATGACGATAGTTTTCGCTTAGTTGTAATAAGAGTGCTAGAACATGCATGCCTCTTATAGCTCTCCTCTTAATAATATAATGTCTAATGATGAGTTCAAAGTATTCTCTGAGCATCAAAATGAACTTCAATGGATCAAATCCCTCTCGTTTCTTATAGTAATAAAGCTGCAAAAATCATAAGTTCAGAATGTGATGGACTTCAGTTTCAGTCCATCACAGATGTGCTGAGACAGCTTCACGTTGTTAGAAATATGCTTCTTGGACATCACAGAAAAAGAGAGAGACTGACAAGGAATAATGAATAGAAGCTTCAGTCAATCATAAATTTCATTTGCAACAGGTTAATAATGAGATTGAGATGCAAGGAATTTCTATCCTCAATATTTTCTCACATTAGATAACAGGAAAAAAAAAAAAAAAAGAAGAAATCCTTTAAATCGGCCTGGAATTGGATAAATCTCCTGGCAAATCAGCTTAATCTGAAATGTTTTAAATAACTTCTCATAGCATGTATATATATAAGTTTTAATCTCACCCCTTTGAAATCAGCAAAATCAGCTTCAGTCCAAATTATCATGCCATACACATAGGATATGAGCATTTTCTTCATATCACTTGCTACATTTTTATTCAAATCAAGTATGAATTTGTAATCTAAAGATTTTTTTTTTAAAAAAAAAAAAAAATTCTAAGATCATGTTTACAGGAGCTTGTTGCCTGTTGGTTGGACTTATAAATTTCCTAGGAATCAGACTTATGTATCACATACAAATAAGGGGCCATGGAGATTCAAATCTGAATGCCTACCACCACAAGCGCAAACCCCCAAATCTCAAATACGAACCCTAATAAGGGGATTTATAGAAGTAGCAGGATGAAAAATGTTAAACATGGTAACCAAAGTCTAATCATCTTTCACCCATTCTCTTGAAAATGAAAAGCATCATAATCGTTCAGCCCCAAGATAACAAACTCCGATCAATGCTCATAATTTCTTTTAACGAAGATACAATTACAAGTAGAAATTTCATTACAATCAATATATTAATTATACCATGTGTTACATAGATCCATAGGAGAAATCAATAAACAAACACACATAGAATTGGACCAGAGACCAGATATGATGAGAGTTACACACAGACCTCATGGGTTTATACGCCATTCTGCAAAAATAAACTTTACAACAATGCCAAGGAGCAAGCATGAGCAGAGGGCAATTTCAACCGACGACAAAAAAAATCTTCCTACCCTACTCAATCAAAGCATATTGAAGTTTCCGATATCTCCTAATTACACTTGAAAGCTGAATTACACTTGAAAGCTGGTAGTGCCCTATAACTTGTAATTAAGCCATTACAGTTTATGAACATGATGAATAAATATGCTGTATGCATAAGTTTGCTCCTTCCTTTATCTATATCACTGTTACAACTTGTTAGTCGCAAGTGATACTCATATATCTAGTAGACCTCACCTCGGTCTCGCAAGGTCAAGTGGGAGAGTTTCCATTGCCGTCTGAAATTTGAAAAGACAATTTTAGATACAGCAAAAAGCTTCGATATCCAATATTAAACCTGGAATAATGCTTACCCAGAGCCTTGGAGTTTTTGGATCAGATTTTGGATATAATCTTGATAACTCAGACTGGAAGTTGATGACTATAGCAACTTTGAATTCAATTGAGAACGGACTGCAAAGTGCATTAGAAAACAAATATGTGTAAATTAGAGCAAAACTAATGTTGTCAACTGTCATATATATATTATCATGAAAATGTGTGAACAGATAATTCTCCTCCCATCCTTAAAACTATGGACAAATTAACCAAGACTTATCCTAGTGATATTCTTGAACTATCAATTTTCACCTAGGAGTATAATTTTTTGTTTTTCTTAAATTGTAAAGGTGTCCCTCAACATGGACTAGCAAGCCACTGTAAACTTCAGCAGAAGTGTTAGAATGTATGGTAAGATATACCAGCCACTGTGAGATTGGAAAGTACCATGGAGGCAACATAAACATATAAGGGTTAACATGACTTGGCAATATTAACATCAGTAGGGCCTGGGCAGAAAAAAAGATTAAAAAAAGAAGCTACGCTAGAAGAAGTTCGACCAACAAATCTGCAAAGGATAATAGGCTTATAATACAAACTTACAATCAGAGTGATCTCTAAGAGATTGTAAGTGGTTAGAAGAATTCAAACTTTTTCGTAAATCAAATTCCTATTGGGTACAAGTTTTCTACACCTACACACGGCAATGACCCAAGCTCCTCCGAAATAAAAAGAAGTGTAATGCTGGTGTGTGGGTTTTATTTGTCCATTTAAGCCCACGTTAGTTGTAAATTAAGGAGATGAAATAATAAAAGTTAAATTATAGCAACTCACCCAGCAAAGACAGTTGGACAAGTCAAAAGACGGGGGAGAACAACATATATTGGCAGAGTCATATTACGACAGACATCTCCATCTGCTATCTAGAAAAGAAAGTGAAAGATATCAAATGATATGCCAACTGATTATCTCTTTGGCCAAGTTATATGAAATAAATAATAATAGTTGGGCTGGGTGCGGAAATTCACCTGTGTAGTCTGTATCAAGGAGGTTTCAGTAACAATTTTCTCCCCAAGAAGAACTGACTCTACACGAAGCAAGTGAATGTCAATGGAATAGATGGGAATCGCCGATGCTTCCACAGTTAGTTCTCCACTGAGAGGTTCAAGAATCGAACATACTGTGGCAATTCTTCCTGTGATGCGAAAGCCACCTATTCAGCCAAAAATCTAGTCAGCAGGGAGATCACGAAACCACTATGATAAGAATTCAAATGCAATGCTGCAGTAATTTCACATCATCCAATCTATTACGGTCTTACAAAAGAATGATTACCAAATCAGACATTCCCAACTTTGACATTCAAAATATATGGCATACAAGACCAGGAACATGAGAAATAGAAGGAACCTGATTTCAGCTCAGGAAGTATAGGATGTCTTTGAGTGTCCTGAGTAATGTAAAAGATAACCATCTCAGGAGAAATCGGTTCATCAAGAAGATCAGCTGAAAAAAATTTAAAAAGAAAACGGCCATTTTAATCTAATTGACGTGGAAATAATTGAGAGGAAGAATTTAAACTGAGTCATACCTTTATCACTTTCAACTATGAATTCCACTGTGGCAGATAATGATTTATGCAGGTATCCTCGCATTATATCTACAGTTGCCAAATACTATCACAAGATTATTGAAAATAAGAAAGAGCCCAATAGTGATCCTAATAACAAACATAAACAGAGAGATCTAGGATAAGAAATAGTTTACCTGGATGCTAATATTTGTTCCATGGAAGGTCTCATAAAATCTTTCCAAATTATCTTCTTTAGGGTTTCTCAGAAGTATAGAGAATGGTATCTGCCATAGTAATCAAAAGTGAGTCAAATTTATAAGGGACAAATGAGATAAGATACTCGCACTTGACAAAAGAAAGTATCAATGGCAGAAAGTTAAATTTAAAAAATAGTTACATCAAAATTGAATTATTGTTAGACTGCTCACCAACACACACCAGCCAAAACTCTGCCCTTTTGGTTTATACTGGATGTGGTATAGAGAGACAGTCTAAAAACTCAATCAAAGTTTGTGTGCAAGTATCAATATTTCATAATTATCATCTCATCATTGGACTTGTGAAAACTTTCAAGCAACTTGTTTGTATGAGGTAACATTCCTCTTGTTCAATATTTCAAAATTGAGAAAAATTAATAAATATATTTCTGTTAAAAGGCAATAAAATATGATGCCAAGAAAACAAATAATAAGAATTAAATGGGATAAAGAAATACAATGGGCAGAAGTGCATACAAATTAGAATTATAAATGCCAAAATTGTTGAACTACCTCTGTTGTACCAGAAACAATCTTTCCAGATGGTTTAATCTCAATTATATTATTCCTGCAAACAAAAAGAATGTAGAGATATCTTCATAGGCTCAACAGAAGTATAGATAGCTTGATAACAAGTAAATCAATTTGTTCATGCATATTTTCATCTAATCCAAATACACTGGACAGAAAGTGTAGTGAAGATGGTGCTAGTTTAAACACAATAAAACTTTTGGTTATTTTAGGAAATCCCACAAGTGATAGAGAAGCGAAAAGGGTACAATAATAAAGAAGAATTAATGTAAAAAGCTAGAAACAATATCATTTATAGCATTTTCAGGCAGTTCTTCTTTATAGAAACCTCAAGCGCTTTACTTTGAAGCAAAACGCTTACACAAGTGCGATAAATTCCTAGGAGAGTGGACCTAGTGTGGCAGTAATGGCATTGGCAGCAAGAGAACTTTTAAGAGAATGAGCATTCTAGCCTTTCCAGCCCAGCAAAGAGAAATGCCAGCCATTATTAAGGCACAAAAAAATTAGAACAATATTTTAATCTTGAGGAGAATACCCAAGTTTCACAAAAGCACCTCATCTAAAACGCCATGAGCATGAAGCCAAGAATCAAGGCTAAAAACACCACCTCAGATGCCTTTAGATTAAGACTCAACTTTGTAAAGCATAATTTAGCCATCGCTTATTGATTATTTAGATTTCCATAACCAAACCAAGAGAATAGCCACTATTTAACTAAAATATATAGTAGTATATTGACTTCAAACTAACCTTTAACATCAGTTGCTCTATGAATTCAATCATAGAATCAGATACATGCATACACAATTCAATTTTTTTTGTCCACTAAATCACTAGTACAAATAACATCTACACCTATCGGTATAAGAATCAAAAGCCAAGTTTCAGCAGTTGAGTAAATATGCAAGGCAATCAACAATAATATAGGTAAAGTTTTTCAAGTTAAAATTTGAACTAGAGGCCACATATAGAATAGAAGAAAGCAAGCTGAACATACAGGATGTGAATGGGCTTGACAACGCCATAAAAGGACTCGATGACTCCTGCGGACCCTCCTCGAACCTTGAGGAAAAAGAAAAATAAGATTGGGGTTGTTTATTTCTCTGCGGAAACAGGAAAAGAAGTGATTATTATTATTATATAATAATGAAAAATGGGAACCTGGAGGTTGACTGATCCAGTAAGGCCAATGCGAATTCCATAGTGAGAAAAGGAAGAAGCAGCCTTCACCACGATTCTGCCTTGAAGAGTCTCCTATTATTAGAATTTAGAAAAACAATAAAGTAAGCAATTCAAACATGAAACAGAAAAGCATAGTCAGAACATTTAAAGAGAAATAAAGAAAGAGAGTCGTACGGAGGGGCGATAGATGCGGTTGGGCCGGGAGAGCTTGAGTTCTACTCTTGCTGTTGACATCGCCTTTAGCTTCTTCAGCTCTCTGGAATCTGGATTTGCAATGCAAGCAGATGAGATGATTTAGCTTTCAGCTACGTATGGGCGGGTCGACTTGAATTCGGGTTGACAGACTCGGGCTCAGGTGGTTTGAGCCGAGCCGAGAGTGATTCAGTAAAGCCAGAGTGATTATTAAAGATGACGTGTCAAAATCTGATAGGGCAAAATGACAGAAGCGAACGTGGCAAACTCTCTCGCTCTCTCAGGAGTCAGGTCTTCAGTCTTCTCTTCGTACTTCTTCAAGGTTTGGTTCCTTGTTTCCTTCATTCAGAGAGAAAGGAGTTAAATACTATATAAGTAGTATAACAAATCCAAATCGTTTTGTAATTATAAAAAGAAAGAAAGAAAAGCTACAGCTTTCAACGATTATGAATCCAAGGTGCCATTGCTCCAAACTGCGACTTTCTCTTTTCTTCCTCCTTTTCTCTCTTTACCCTCTTTCTCTTTTCGCCCGCCCTTTCGTTCTCGTTCTTTCTCAGGACGACCTCAAGGACGCTCAAACCGACGACGTTTCACCTCTCGATTCCGACTCTTCTTGGGACGACGATGATTTTGGTGGCTCCCATGTCAAGTCCGACGATGAGCTCGACCCTGGATCCTGGCGCCGCCTCTTTGAACCCGCTTCTACTTCTACTACCACCTCCAGCTTCAGTTCCGATGACAACGCCGCGCTTCAGTTCTACTACGACGCCGTTGACAAAATTATCTCCGCTTCCACCACTGGGGACGCCAGGTTGATGGAGGAAGCCGCCTCCGAGATCCAGATGGCGGCCAGTACGGTAGGTGATCCACACGCGCGCTCGGTGCTAGGGTTTTTGTACGGGATGGGGATGATGCGTGAACGAAACAAAGCTAAAGCTTTATTGAATCATTACTTCGCTGCTCAAGGTGGTAATGCCCAGTCTATGATGGCTTTGGCTTACACATACTCTCGCCAAGACGTAAGCTTTTTCCTTTCCATTTTCTTATTAAAAATTTCAATTTCCTTGTGTGTTTATATTTAATTTTCCTCATAAGGTTCTATTTTTAAAATCTTCAGATGCATGAAAAAGCGGTTAAATTATATGCTGAATTAGCAGAAATGGCGGTGAATAGCTTTTTAATATCCAAAGATTCGCCGGTGATTGAACCAATTAGGATACACAATGGAGCAGAGGAGAATAAGGAAGCTTTAAAGAAGTCAAGAGGGGAGGACGATGAGGATTTCCAGATATTGGAATATCAAGCACAGAAAGGGAATGCTGGTGCTATGTACAAAATGGGCCTTTTTTACTATTTTGGATTGAGAGGATTGCGCCGTGATCATGCCAAGGCTTTGATGTGGTTTTCCAAAGCTGTGGATAAAGGGGAGCCTAGGTCTATGGAACTTCTTGGTGAGATTTATGCTAGAGGAGCTGGGGTTGAAAGGAACTACACCAAGGCTTTTGAATGGCTTTCCCGTGCCTCGAAACAGGGGCTTTATTCGGCTTATAATGGAATGGGTTACTTATATGTTAAAGGATATGGTGTGGAGAAGAAGAACTACACCAAGGTAGGTTTCTATTTAATTTATGTATTCTTTTTTTCTGTTCACCGCATAAACTTCTTAGTTATAGTTTCTTTTGTCTTGTCAAGTTGGCTTAACCATGCTTTATATCACTTGACTAGACTGTCAACTTGTTTTGGTTGATAATATAACCTCCAAACTACAGGTTCTTGCCCTTAGTTTCAACAGTAATCTTCCCATTGCTTGGAAGTTCAATATCAATAATCTTTTTACCGATGCTGTTTACTGAATAGTGGCTATGTTTTATAGTTTTCTACTTATTAGATGTCTTGTACTTGGAAAGGTTTGCCAAACAGTGATCATTGATTCAATTTTCTATCTCTTCCTCCGTAAATTACTAATCTGGAGTTTTCATCATGAGTCAGATAGAAAATGATACATGCTTCAGATATGGTAGCTGTTATAACAAACATTGTAGATAATTTTTTTTATGGACTAGGCTTACATAGTTTTGAATCCAGGAGCAATAACACTAGCAGAGTTTAATGGATTTTTAAAGAAAAAGAAAAGAAAAAGGTCCCCGACTCCAGACCACATAAAGAAACATAGACAGCTTATGATTTATCATTAGTTTGTTATTCATGGAGTTGTGATGGAAACTGATTCCTGTTTTTGTGTAGGCAAAAGAATACTTTGAGAAGGCTGCTGACAATGAAGATGCTGGCGGGCACTACAACCTAGGAGTAATGTACCTTAAAGGGATTGGAGTTAAGAAGGATGTGAAGATTGCTTGTAAATGTTTTATTGTGGCAGCTAATGCAGGTCAACCAAAGGCGTTCTACCAGTTAGCTAAGATGTTTCATACTGGTGTTGGGCTGAAAAAAAATCTTCCCATGGTAAAACTCTTACAGTTCCTCTTTTTTAATTTTCACTTTCTAACAAGTTCTATATATAATATGAATGACATACTTCAAGTCGTACTTAACCTAAAACTTAGGATTTGATTTATTTTGCACCACAAAGAGAATTCCTTTTCATCTCTCTTAAAATAACTTGGTTAACTGGTAAGTATGTGATTCCCTGTTACGGCAAGAAGTGCCCTATGTAGCAAATCAAATCAAATCATTTAGATGCTTGAGAGTGGAAAATGTTACAGTTGTCCTGGAAACTTGAAATTTATTATCACATGCCATCAGGTTGATTGGCTGCTGTCCTGCCTGTCCATGACTTAGTATATTGGTTGTGTTCTAATTTCTTGACCTGACAACTTGATTAAAAGGGACTTCCTCACTTCTAGCATGCATACTTTTCTTTTTCAGTCCGTAAGGGGAAAAAGGAAAAGAAATCTGTCAACAATAATGCGGCTTATTATCAGATAAGAAAAATGTCACAATAGAAATAGCTAACCTTTCCTTAGTGACGTGAATCTATTTTTAATCATGAATGGTACTAACATGCTTGAAGATCAACCCATTTACTTTTTTCTTGCTATTGTTTGTATCATCTTTTTATAGGTTGCTCAATCTAACAAACTAGTTGCTGAAATCGGACACTTAAATTAGTTTAAAAAGGTCACAATAAATATAACTAACCTTTGCTTCGTGCCATATATATATATATATACATATTTCTGCACGGCCCAATCAATAGTTCAAATCACACACTCCCATAATCCATTTTCTCTTCGGGGAATTCCCTTCAACTATTTATGTCATATCAAATTGATAATAAAATTTTGTGGGGTTGAAAGGAAATATCCAAATACATGTTT
>AWUE01012072.1:0-11227 GCA_001974825.2 Corchorus olitorius
TCATTTTTTGATCTTGGATGTGTTTTTTCATTTGTTGTTGTTCATTCTTTAAATGTGAAAGTTCTTTTTTAATTTCTCTTATTTCCATTTGTAATTCTGAATTTGTAATTTGTCTAGGTTTTGTATTTTCATATCTATTAAAAATTATTTCTTGTAAGTTATACATTTGTGAAGGATTAGAAACAATTTCTTTTTCTTTATTCTTTAATGAATGTTTTAATTTTAGTAAATATTCTCTTTTAAGATCTGGATCTTGAATTTTATCGATAACTTCTATTATAAATTATTGATCTTTTGTTAACATATTTATTGCAGATTCTTCTTTAGAAGATTCTCATGTTGAATGTAATTCATCAATTTGTAAATCTTCTAATTATGTTGTTGTATCTTGGTCGGAAGACGTAGATTCTAAAAGGATTTCATCAATATTTTGTTCAATATCTTCATCTAGATTTATATTATTAATTTTCTTCTTAATCCTACAGTATTTTGAAATATGTCCAGGTTTTCCACATCGATAACATTTTATTATTTTATCTGGTTTATTAAAAGATTCTTGTTGCTTCTTTGTTTTCCTATATTTTTTGTATTTTGGTTTTTTATAATATTCATGAGTATTGTTCTTTTTTCTTTGTTTTAGCTTAGAAGGACAACAAGTTTTTGAAAAAGAATGTTCATCCCTGATGTCAAATTGACGACAGAATGATCCTAATTTTTTTTTGCAAATATATCTTTCCTTTTTAAGCTGTTTTTGCAATTTTAAATCTTGACACACTTTTAATCCTTCTTTTTGGGTAAAACTAATTAATTCTCCATATGTGAGTTTTTCATAAGGAATTATTCCTTTATAATTTTCTCTAATTTGATTTATAACATTTTCTCCTAAAAGATTAGGAAGTCCTGCTAGAAATTTTTCTTTCCAAAAAGGTTGTTGGTTGTCAGATCTTTGCATCAATCTAGTCATAAAAACATTTTTATACCATTTAAAATCTGTTATTTTTTTACATTTTAAATTTGATAATAATTCTGAATTTCTATCTTTAAGGTGAGATGGATCACCTATAAAATGTTTTGAAATTGAGAAAATCAAAGTTGCAACTGCATCTTGAATTTCTCTTCCTTCATCGTAATGAATGACTCTTCCTTGGTCATCTTTTTTGATGGCTTTTAATATTTCTTCTTGTTGTTCTTTAGTAAGTGCATGATCCCACCATCCTTTTAACTGATCATTTAATCCGGTGACTAAAAGATTGGCTATAACTTGATCACTAATTAGACCATTTTGATTTTGTGTTTTATAAACATTGGAAACCATTGTCATTTGCTGTAATAAATTGAGTATGTTATATTCAGACATACCATCAATGTTCCATTCATAAACAGAGTACTTGTTGATAATGGTGAAACGGTGAATCTCATTCCCTATTCATCATTAAAGAAGCTTGGCAAGTGCACTGATGACTTGATCAAGTCAGAAGTCACTGTGAGTGATTTCTATGGTGCCATCAAGAAGACAAGAGGCATACTGCTTGCCCAGCTAACTATTGGGTCGAAAACGTCCCTCTCTGCCTTCTTCGTAGTTGATTCTTCATCAACTTACAACATGCTACTTGGTAGAGATTGGATTCACTCGAATTGGTGTGACCCATCATCTTTACACCAATTGTCGATGTTCTGGAATGGCACTGAAGTTAAAGTGGTCAAGGCAGACAATAGACCATTCAAAGTCGAATCAAATGCAGTAGATGTGAGGTTCTATGATGGAACCACTGGATCTATCAGGTTCATGGGCCAGGACAAGTATGGCCGGCCGTATTCTATCATCTCTACTGGAGAAGTCAAACAAGAAGCCTTGAAAGAGGTAATGGAAAATCTTGTACGGCCTGATGCCTTGATCCCCTTCAAGCCGCTTCCATGTGCTCCTATTATAGAGGAGGTCCCATGAGTACACAACTTAAAGAGGTTGTGTTGGCCAACGACATCTTGAAAAAGTTGTCGACGTTGGCCTTAGATATGAAGCTCCAAAGCTTAGAGGACTTAGCCGCCCTATTAGCTAAGGCAGTGTATCAAAATGTAGAAGACATACAAGATGAGATTAACATGGAGGAACTTGACCATGCTCCCACGAAACTAGATTATCTCAAGGCTGAAGTACAAGATCCTTTACTTAAAGTGAATCTAGGTACTGAGGAAGAGCATAGGCCGACTTACATTAGTCAATTGTTGGGCGAAGAAGACAAGCCACACTTTGTAGCCTTGTTAAAAGAGTACAAAGATTGTTTCGCATGGGACTATGACGAAATGCCTGGCTTAAGTCGAGACTTGGTGGAGCATCGCCTCCCAATCATTGAAGGATGTCGTCCCTATCAACAGCCTCCTAAAAGAATATCTAATGATGTCATTCTTAAAGTTAAAGAGGAAGTTGAAAGGCTCCTTAAAGCAAGATTCATCCGTACCGCAAGGTATGTAGAATGGATTTCAAACATAGTTTCTGTAGTTAAAAAGAACGGTAAAACCAGGGTGTGTGTTGACTTTCGTAACTTGAATTCAGCCACCCCTAAAGATGAATATCCTATGCCTGTTGCAACCTTGTTAGTAGATGGAGCCGCCCAGCATCGAGTGTTATCCTTCATGGATGGACATAGTGGCTACAACCAGATCTACATAGCAGAGGAGGATGTTCCAAAGACAGCCTTTCGCTATCCAGGTGCAATCGGTACCTTCGAATGGGTAGTCATGCCCTTCAGACTTAAAAACGCCAGTGCAACTTATCAAAGAGCAGAATGCCATCTTCCATGACATGATTGGAAAATTCATGGAGGTATACATAGATGATGTTGTGGTGAAGCCACATAATCACCTTGACCACATTGATCATCTAAGGCGCTCATGTGAAAGAATGAGACAACATGGCTTAAAAATGAATCCATTGAAATGTGCTTTTGGTGTTGGTGCAGGTAACTTCCTTGGATTTTTGGTTCATCAACGAGGCATCGAGATAGACCAAAACAAGGCAAGAGCCATTATACAAGCAAAACCACCCACCTCCATGAAAGAGCTCCAACGTTTCCTTGGACAAGTCAACTTCTTATGAAGATTCATCTCCAACACTGCTGGTAAGACCAAGACATTCTCACCACTGTTGAAGTTAAAGGACAAGGAAGAATTTCAATGGAATGATGAACACCAAGAAGCTTTTGAGGCAATCAAGAAGTACTTAGCTTCGCTCCTGTCTTAGTTCCTCCTAAGAAGGATAAGACCTTGTACTTGTATGTCTTAGCCACTGCATCTTCTATAGGATGTTTGTTGGCTCAGGGATTAGGAAAAGGGAAGGAACAAGCAGTGTACTATCTACATAGGACTCTTACCGATGTAGAAACCAGATATAGTCCTATTGAGAAACTTTGTTTGTCACTTTACTTTGCAGCAATAAAACTTAGACATTACATGCTCTACTTTGATGTCTGTGTTGCCAAAACTAACATAATAAAGTACATGCTAACTCGGCCTCTCCTTAAAGGCCGATTAGGCAAATGGTGCTTAGCACTCTCTGAGTTCAGCTTCAAGTATATACCTCAGAAGGCAGTGAAAGGACAAGCTATTGCTGACTTCCTAGCCGACCACCCTTGCCTGGACTTGGGTGAGGAATTTTAAGATATAAACTTAGTCATGGAAGTATCATTAATACCATGGGTACTTGAGTTTGATGGTTCCAGCACTACTAACTCAGCTAGTGCAGGAATTGTAATCACCTCCCTCCTGATGATGACTATACCATGATGTCATTCAACCTAGACTTTGATTGTACTAACAATCAAGCTGAGTATGCGGCACTCATCATTGGTTTAGAGTTACTCAGGAAGATGCAAGTATCCACAGTACACATCAAAGGTGATTCTCTGCTAGTAATCAACCAACTTACTAGAGAGTTTAATTGCACAAGTCCATCCTTGTTACCCTACTATGCAGTGGTTGCGCAATTGTTGGAGAAATTTGATGATGTACGGATAGAACATGTTCCCAGACATCGGAATGAAGCTGCAAATGTTGCTGTACAACTTTAATCTGGCCTTACATTCCAAGATGATATTTGGAAGAATGTGGTGAATGTTGAGAGGAGGAGCATGCCTTCAACATTTACTAGGGACAATGTGTTTAAAGTATACAACATAGTACACAGGCTTGAGGATTGGCGCCAGCCATTCCTTGATTATCTTCAAAATCCATCAATAAGGGTTAGTAGGAGAATCAGGACCTTAGCTGTGAACTACACTGTCTTAGCCGATGAGTTGTACCGAAAGGACTTAGACGAATCTCTGATGATAATGAAGAGGCTAAGAAAGTCATCAAGGATGTACATGAAGGCTTATGTGGAGCACATTAAGCTGGAAGAAAGTTGAGATGGCTAATACGCCGTCATGGCTTTTATTGGCCAACTATCATGAAAGACTGTATGGAATTTGCCAAGGGTTGCCAAGCTTGTCAAAAGTATGGTCCTATCTGTAGACTTCCATCAGAAGAGCTACACTCTATAATAAAGCCTTGGCCATTCAGGGGATGGGCAATTGATCTTATTGGAAAAGTCTACCCACCAGCTGAGGGAGGTGTCTGCTTTATTATAATTGCCATAGATTACTTCACCAAGTGGGTGGAGGCAAAAGCTCTGAATGGCATAGCTCATAATGACATCAAGAAATTCATCAAGAAACTCCTCATCTATCGTTTTGGGATTCCAGAAACTCTCACTACTGATCAGGGCACTAATTTTAATGGTGAGATTACAAGGAGTCTGGAAAGAAAATTTGGTCTAAAATTCACTAAGTCCACGCCATACTATGCACAGGCTAATGGATAGGCCGAGGCTTCTAACAAAGTAATGATAGGCATCATAGAGAAGATGATAAAAGACAAACCTGGTAAATGGGATAGCGTTTTGCCTAACGCTCTGTGGGCATATTGAATGTCACAACGCTCGAGCACTGGTGTGAGTCCATTTAGCCTAACATATGGCCATGATGTGATGGTTCCTATGGAACTTTTGGCTAAGTCAGCCAGAGTTGCATTTCAAAATAACTTGCAGTGGTATGACTACAATGATGCCATGATGATCAAGCTTGAAGACTTTGACTCTGAAAGGTTGGATGCTTTGAATCACCTGCAAGCACAAAAGAAGAAGGCGGAAAGAAGTTATAACAAGAAAGTTTGTTGACGAAGTTTCATCAAAGGCGAACTAATATGGAAAGCTTTCTTGCCTATCGGCTCTAAGAAACGTGGAAAGTTGTCTCCCAAGTGGGAAGGACCATTCCGTATCAAGAAAGTACTTAAGAATGGTGCTTACTGGTTAGAGACCGAGGATGGTGACTCCCATAGAAAGTTTATCAATGGGCGCTATTTGAAGAAGTACTATCCAACTGCATGTGAGGCAAAGTCTGATCCAAATCCTGAGTTTGTCATGGAGGAGGAATTAGATGATGTGGCTATGACTCAATTCACAGCCACATGCTTCACTGAAGTATAGAAACTTACACGCTTCGTGGACTTAGCCGCCCCAATTGCGTTCTTGCAGCTTTAAAATAAAAATAAATATTTTTATTACTTCTGAGGTAATGAAAATTTCAAAATTTTGCCACTAACACTGAGTGTGGCGAAATTGGAAATAAAAATGGAGAAAAGTCCATCACTAAAATTATACAATTGTCGTGGAATTAAATTTTTTCAAAATTTGGCCTTACTTAAAATAGGGAGGACGAATTTCTCAAAGATTTTTGGGGTTATTGTCAAAAATTCTAAGTAATATTGGTAATTGATCAGACCAAAATCATACACCTTTTTATTAGCTTTTCCATATGCTTTTTGAGAGTTTTATGCTTGATTATGCCTTATATTGGTTATAATTGTGTTCATAGGTGTTGACAAGAAGAAAAATGCAAAATAATCAATTTTGTACCTTTGTAGAGCCTTTTTGGATGATTTATGACACAAATATTTTCCAAGGAAGTTTTGGATGAAGAATGAAGCCATCATGTTCGTGATTGAAGAGCTTGGAGAGTCAATTTTATGCTTATCAAAGTCATAAAGTTGATTGCTTAGTGTTTTCAAGACAAAGGAGCAAAGACAAGTTCAATGCAAGAAGACATGTCAAGGTGATGAGCTAAGACACAACCCATCTAGGTGATCAGGCGAAACACATGGGTCTTCAGGCAAACCATGTGGGCACCCAGCTGGAGTCGTGACACTGCCCACCTGGGTTCTCAAGCAAACCACATGGGTGCTCAAGGCAACCATGTGGGCGCCCAGGTGGAGTCGGGGTCCTTGTCCCGCGCGCGCCCAGCAGCCAACGTCGACACTCCCATGTCACTTCCTCTTGAAGCTACTTCAATACTTTCCAGATTGGGCGACAGTTCGGGAAAACAGCCATAACTTTTGATCCAGAGCTCCAAATGAGGCGTATGAAGATGCGTTGGAAAGCTAACTCCAAGAGTTAAAACTTTCATGTTTCGGTCGAAACCCAGATGTGACGTTTTCATGGACGAAAATGCCCCTGAAGTCTGCGGACAGAATCTGTTTTGGGCCTGACTTGCGTTTTTTATCAATTGAGCCCATATAATCTATTTGGGTCAGCTTGAAGACATGAAGAACAGCCCAGAACGTCCCTAAGGTTAGTTTAAGTCAGTTATAACTCTAAATTAAACCCTAGGCAGCCCCCTATATAAACCCTCTTATCATAGAAACCCTAGCATACAAGAAGCAAGACTTCCACACACACAATATACAATTGGCGGTTTTGAAGAGGAGGCCACTGCCTTCCTCTTTTCTTCCTATTTTCTTTGTAAGTTTTCCAGCCTCTCATGGACTGGAAACAATCCATGAGTAGGTAAATTCTTATACTTCTTTTCCTTAGGTATTTTTGATCAATGAATCTATGGTGAGACTTTTGTTCTTAATAATTTGATTTTTCTGTTTGAATATGTTTCTTATCCCTGTACTTCATCTTATGTGTTCATATTTTGATTGATTTGGTGCGCAACTTATCTTGAGATTTATGAATGCTATAGTTAGATTCAAGTTGGCTTGAGTCAAGCTAATGTTGGTCCAAGTGACAGTTGTTAATTCTAGGAGTCCTAGGTTCAATGGGATTATCAAACCTTGTTGAAATCTATAGGCCGAGATGGTAATAGATGTAGATGAGTTTGGTATTGATTTATCATGCATGCGGAAAAGTAAATCTTAATGCTTGTTGTATGATTCTTCACAGGGTGATGCTTGATTAGAAACAATAGAAATTGGTTTTTGCGAGATGCGGACTAACTTTTATTAGCATGTTGGAGGGTTGAGTATTCCTCTCCTATACCAATTATTCAAGTGAAATTGTTTAAGATGTTAGGAGGATTACTTTATTCCAATGAAAATTGATGTCTACGTCTTAGGCTATATATCGATTTGGGGTAATTTATGATTCTTAATTGATTGCAATTTAAGTCAAATTCATGTCTTGTGTCCATGATCCATGATTTATTAGATCAAAATAATTACCTAAAGGAGAAGAAGTATGTTTTTAATTCATTGTTTTTCTCAAACTATTTTCTTAATCTCTAGTTTTATTCTATTTTATTGTTTTCTAATTTAATTTGCCTATTTTGAAAAAACCAATAAAAATCCCCTTTGGTAAGACTTTCTTTAGTGTAATTTGGATTTAATTTGTTTCCACCTTCTCTGTGGGATTCGACCCCTACTTGCCCTAGCTATTAGTTATTGGTTTGTGGGGATTTATCTTGTGATTTGATCAACGACCGATCACAATTTTGGCGCCGATGCCGGGGAAGGAAGGAAGCAACAAGAAGATTGAAGACAAATTACTACCTAAGAATTTCTTACCCTTATCTTTTTATTTTTTTTATTTTTTTCCGTTATTTTTCTTTTTCTTTTATTTTCGTTTAAGTTTTTCCTAGGAGTTGTATGCCAAATACAAGGAGTAGTGGTACTAAAAACTTGGAATTCAATCCTGAGCCTGAACGTACACACTTTACACTAAGGAGGGAGAATTTGACTTGAGGACAAGGAGGAGATTCGTCAACACCAAGTTCTCAAGCTAGCTCTCCACGTTCCACCACTTCTTCTTCAACTTTGGAACCACAATCCCCAAGAGAAAACATGGCCGAAAGAGACAACAATGCTAGGACTTTGAGGGAACTTGCTGCCCCAAACGTGGCCACTCAGCGCTTAGCAATTCAATATCCAACCAATGAAGAAAATTTTGAGATCAAGTCTGGATTCATTCAGTTATTGCCAAAATTTCATGGTATGCCTGGAGAAGATCCACATTGACATCTCACTGATTTTCAAATTGTTTGTTCATCCATGAAGATTCAAGGTATTTCTTAGGAGCAACTCAAACTTAGAACTTTTCCTTTTACCCTTATGGATCGTGCAAAGGATTGGTTGTACTACATGCCTAGTGGTTCAATCACTTCTTGGACGAGCCTTAAGAAGATGTTTTTGGAGAAATTCTTTCCCGCTCATAAAGTATCAAGCATAAGAAAGGAGATAAGTGGAATTAAGCAATCCCAAGGCGAGACAATGTACGAGTTTTGGGAGCGTTTCAAGAGATTGTGCTCAAGTTGTGCAAATCATCAGATCCCTGAACAATTGCTAATTCAGTACTTCTATGAAGGTTTAGTCCCATTTGATAGATCTTCGATAGACTCTGCAAGTGGAGGAGCTTTCATCGACAAGACTCCCACCAATGCTTGGACTTTGATCGAGAACATGGCTGCAAACACACAACAATTTGGTACTCGCGAGAGTTGTGCACAAAGAGATGGAAATATCAAAAGGATCAATGAAGTCTCAACCCATTCCTCTACATTGGAGCAACGTGTTGAAGAGACAAATCAACAAATTGCTTTGCTCACTGATTTGTTCAAATCGAACTTTTCAAGTGTGCCAAAGGTTTGTGGAATTTGTTCATTAGGACATCACACGGATAGGTGCCCTAGTTTGCTCGAAGATGATGTTGAAGAAGTCAATGCTTTAGGAATGCAAGAAGGATTTCAAAGGAAGCAAGAGCCATTTCCAAGAAGCTACAATTCTTATGGGAACCAAGGTACTTACCAAGCAAGGCCGAACAACTACCCAAGACCTAATTTTCAGCCATCCTCACATTATTCTGAAGGAATGCAACAAATGAAAGAGACCATGGAGATCTTAAGGAAGCAAATAGGTCAATTGGCATGTGATGTGAGTGAGCTCAAAGCACAAAGCAAAAACAAGATCCCATCTCAACCGAAAGTACCTCCTAGGAAAATGTGAATGCCATTACCTTAAGAAGTGGAAAGGAGTTGGAAGAACCATATCCAACTAAGCCCAAAATGGATGAAGGGACAAGCAAGAATGAAGATGAGTTGCATGTGCTAGTGGAAGACGTCGAGATTGAAGATGAAGCTAAGGAAACTTCTATTGTCAAGCCCAAATTGGATTCAAAGAAGGAGCCTTTTCCAATGAAATTTAAGAGATCAAAGAAAGAAGATGATGGTCAAGACATTTTGGACATTTTTCGAAAGGTCGAGGTCAACATCCCACTTCTTGATGCAATTCAACAAGTGCCAAGGTATGCAAAGCTTCTTAAGCAATTGTGTACAAACAAGAAAAGGTTACAAGGTAAGTTAAATGTTGGAGCAACAGTTTCTACTGTTTTGCAAAAACATTTACCTCCTAAATGCAAGGATCCAGGTATGTTTTCAATTACTTGTTCAATTGGAAATAATATCATTGAAAATGCTATGCTTGACTTAGGAGCATCTTTAAGTGTCATGCCTTATTCTTTCTATCAAACTTTGAATATTGGTCCTTTAAAATACACTGATGTTGTTCTTCAATTGGCCGATGGATCTTTGGTACATCCCAAAGGTGTGCTAGAGAATATTTTAATTAAAGTACAACATTTTAATTTTTCCTATTGACATTTTTGTTATGGAAATGGAAGGAGAAATTTCAAAGGATCAATGCACTCTCTTATTAGGAAGACCTTTCCTAAGGACCTCTCACACCAAGATCGATATTTTCGATGGTTCATTGACAATGGAGTTTGATGGTGATGTTATTCATCCTAAAATTTCATTTAATTTATCCTTGAAAACTAATGATTTTGTTTGTGTAGTGCAAAAGTGGGTAAGGAAAGAGTTAGGTGAAGCATCTTCAATTATGACAAAAGAGCAAATTGCAAAGGGGAGACAAAGGATTGCAAGTTTTCGACAACGCAAGGATGAGAATTTTTACCTAGCTTGGGAAAGATTCAAGAAACTTTGCGCCGATTGTCCTCAACATGCCATACCTCAAGGAATTTTGATCGAATATTTCCATCAAGGATTAGGAATTGATGATCAAATTCTTGTGGATAGCATCAATGACATACCCTTGTTCGATCGTACTTGTGAAGACGCATATGAAGCATTGGAAGCTTTGACTCAAGCAATTGCACCTCCAAGTTGGACAAAGAAGAAAGACAAGGAAAAGCTTGGAGAAAGAGGCGAAATTTCCATCAACACGCGTGAAGATGTCAACAAGGATATGAAGGAAGCTCGAGAGAAGTTACTCAAATTCGAAGAAGCCATACTTGAACTTTTCAAAGCCATGAGTGACACTCTCAACATCATCGTGGACTTATTGAAGGAGCACACTCAACGTTCCTTCACACATGGAGAATAAGAGTCCTCGAGGATGTCTAGCCAAAGACAATAAATGAAGGCGCTACTTGGGAGGCAACCCAAGAAACTAACATCTATCCTTTTCTTTTTAATTTTCTTTTTATTAGTTTTAGATCATTTTGCATTTTCATGTTTTGAATTTTCTTTGTAGATTCAAATTGAGGAGCATTACAAGCAAATGGAGACAAGTGGAGGAAGCACACATGAAGATAGCAAATGGAGCATACGCTTTGCAAAATAGAGAAGCTTTCTTAACTCCCATTTAATTTCATATGCTTTGATTGTTGATTGATGCGTATTGAGATTGATTGTTTACTCCTTGAATTGAATTGTTTTTCATGCATACCATTATTTATGTATTATCTCATGCATAACATACATATAGAATCTTAAGTGATAAGAGCCTAAGGTACCTCTTTGATGGTTATCAAGTGGAACTTTTGGTAAGAGATAAGTGTTCTTGGATTGAAAGATTTTTGGGAATTTTTTGCACTAAGTTTGGATAATAGTAAGAGTTGAAGTTG
>AWUE01012073.1:0-13646 GCA_001974825.2 Corchorus olitorius
CAGCCAATGAAAAACTCATGATACATTGTTTCCAGGACAGCCTAGCTGGGACAGCTTCAACTTGGTATAACCAGCTGGACAAGAACCACATCCGCACTTGAGATGATCTGGCAAAAGCCTTTATTGACCAGTACAGATACTTGGTTGATCTAGCCCCTAATAGGGAATCGTTGAAGGCTTTAGAAAGGAAGCCTGCTGAAAGTTACACAGAATATGCCCAACGATGGAGGGATATGGCTGCCCAGGTTAGGCCCACGATAGCAGAGTCAGAAATTTCTGGGCTTTTCATCGATGCCCAAAAGTCGATTTTCTACGATAAATTGTTCAGCATGTCAGGAGAGCCCTTTGCGAAGATAGTGGTAATAGGGCAAAAGCCGGATAATAGTATCAAGGCGGGGAAGTTTCCGGTCCCAGAAGAAACCAGAAGGGTGCCAGCAGGTAGGAAGAAAGATGAAGTAAGCAGTGTTAACCAAGTAGGGTATCAGCCTTCAGGCCCATATAGACCTTATCATGCACCTCCTGCTTACAACTACACTCAACAAAATCCAGCAAATACTATTGCCCACCTACACCTATGCCATATTCCTATCAACCAGTCCACAATGTGGGGAATACTCCCTATAGAGCACCATCGCCGCATCCACAACCTCCAGTGCCCTCACCTCAGCATCCTGGACAAATTATGCCTCCACGAGGTGCTTTTCGCCCGGTTAGGGAACATATTGACCCTATTCCCTATACATATTCCGAATTGTTGCCCCAGCTGGTCCAATAGAATTTAGTCCGGCGAGTTCAGTATCAACGCACTTTGCAACCTCCATACCCTACATGGTATGATGTGAATGCTTATTGTGATTTCCATTCTGGGGCACAGGGGCATTCAACTGAGAATTGCTTTAGCCTAAAGCAAGAAGTACAAGCTTTGGTAAAGAGTGGAAAGCTTAGCTTTCCCAAGACTGAGCAACCAAATACGACGGGGAATCCACTGCCTAATCACAATGGATGACAAGTTAATGAGATATGTGGAGGTAAAGTTGTGATAAGGGATGTTCGCAAAGTTGTCACCCCGATGGCCACAGTGTATGAGGCGTTGGTAAGAGCTGAAATGATTGAAACAAGGCAGTATGAAGGGGAAGTCAGCAGCGAGGAATGCCCTATGCATGGAGTACACACCATACAAGACTGTGAAGAGTTCAAAACCTGTGTACAGAGGCTGATGGACGAATCCAGAATTCAATTTTATATTGAGGTACAGATAGAGGATGTTAACATGCTAATGGAAGGTGAGAAGCTGAAGCCATTCGTTCCCACTCTACCTACCAGACTACCATCCCCTTTCGTGCCAGCAATCCCAACAGTACAACCCTTCGTCCCGAGACCTCCCACAGTGATCCCGCAGCACATGATGGTCCGCGTACCAAAACCATTTGCTTATGAGAGCGATCATTATATGCCTTGGAGATATGATGCGAGCGCACTGCCTCAAGCAGCGGAAGTGCAGAATGAAGCAAATTCAACCAACATAACTGGAGTTGGCGGAATGACTAGAAGTGGCCACTGCTATTCACAACCTATGAGGGAGGCGATTCATAGAGGTGGGGAGATAGAGAAAGAAAGTTCAGTGGATGGGGCACCAACTATGGAGCAGGGCCAATCATCATCTCAGGAGGAAAAGGGGAAACCTGGTTTTACAGAAAGGGAGGCCTGCGAGTTCCTTAAAATCATCAAGCACAGCGAATATAGTGTGGTGGACCAGCTAAACAAGATGCCTGCTAGGATTTCTATCCTATCCCTGCTATTAAATTCAGAAGCACATCGAAAGGCCTTACTCCGAGTATTAAGCCAGGCTTATATGGAGCAAGGAATTACGGTAGAGAATTTAGACCATATTGTGGGAAGCATAACTACGGGGCACATCACTTTTACAGATGAAGACATCCCAGAGGAAGGAAGGAACAGTTTGAATGCTCTGTATATATCAGCCAGGTGTAACGGGTTTCATATTGGTAGAATCCTGATTGACAACGGGTCAGCTCTGAACATCATGCCATACCATTCTTTGGAGAAGTTATCCATGGATCTTTCTGACATCCGACCAAATAATATGGTCGTAAGGGCTTTTGATGGAACTACACGTTCGGTGAAAGGTGATATTGAACTTCCAATGATCATAGGAGGGGTTGAATTTTTAATGACTTTCCAAGAAATGGATATCAATCCCTCATACTCTTGTTTGTTGGGAAGACCCTGGATTCATATGGCGGGAGCTGTGCCATCTACCTTACATCAAGCTGTGAAATTTCGAGTAGGAAATAAGCTGATAGAAATTAAAGCAGAGAAAGATATCCAAGCTAAGCCAACTCACAATGCCCCATATGTGGAAGCTACTGAAGAAGGTGCAGAAGATTCTTACCGTTCTTTCGAAGTGGCAGAGGTGACTCATGCGAGAAATGGAAAGTTGTCGAAACCTCATGTAACTAAGAACTAGATGATGCAGTTAAAGCAGTTGATAGGGAAAGGATGGAAGGTTGGACGGGGCCTCAGTAAAAGGCTTCAAGGAATTGAAGAGGTTGTTTCTACACCAAAGTATGTTTATACTTTTGGTCTGGGGTTTAAACCAACTTGGAGGGATCGAGCTGAATCAAAAGAGAAAATGAAGCAAAGGAGGATAGACAGGCTTAGGGGAGAGCCATTTGATGCTGGTCGGATGGAGTTTCCACCTCTCTTCCACACTTTTAGGTCAGCCGGTTGGGAGAACCCTTCAGAGAAGATAGATGCTCTTCACCTAACTACCGAGATTTCAGCGGTCAAGGGAAAGTTCCAGGATTTGTCTGTGAACGTAGTGGAAGATAGATGCCCATGGATTTACCCTGCAGAATCGGGTCCAGAGGAGGTTAATTGGACTGAGTTTGAGTTTCCAGTTGTTGTCAGCAATGAAATGTAATAAGACTTCTAAAAATTTCAGTACTTTTTCCTTAAAAGACATGTTTGAATTCCATTTTCATGGTCATGACTTTATTCAAATCATGTTCTCTTTATTATGATAAGTAATGAAATCAAATGCACAATCAAGTTTTCCTCACATTCACTCCATTTAATTCTAGTCATTTATTCATTTGTTCACCTTATACTTTATTATTCGCTATACATATATACTCTATTTATTTCTTTTGCTGGCCAACTGACAATGAATGCAAAGACGAACTGGATAGCCCTGCAAATATTTTCGAAAGGCCTGTGTGTAACAATGACATGGCTGAGGAATATGCTGAGGACTCAGTGCTACCCTCAGACCTCATGAGATTGATTGAGCAAGAAGAAAGGCAAATCCAGCCTCATGAAGAATCCACTGAATTAATAAATTTGGGTACAGAAGAGAATAAGAAAGAGGTAAAGATTGGCACCACTTTGGCTTCGGAAGACAGACAACAGTTAGTGGAACTGCTTAGGGATAATGCAGATGTGTTCACATGGTCATATCAAGATATGCCAGGATTGAACCCTGAAGTGGCAGTCCATAGACTACCAATAAGACCAGAATGCACACCGGTACAGCAAAAATTAAGGAGAATGAAGCCAGATATGCTTTTGAAGATCAAAGAAGAAGTCAAGAAGCAGTTTGATGCTGGTTTTCTCGAGGAAATTAGATATCCCGAATGGCAGGCTAATATTGTCCCAGTCCCGAAGAAAGATGGAAAAGTCCGGATGTGTGTGGATTATCGAGATTTGAACAGAGCCAGTCCTACTGCATCACATTGACATACTGGTAGACAATACAGCCCGATATTCCTTGTTCTCTTTCATGGATGGATTTTCGGGATATAACCAAATTAAGATGGCCCCTGAAGATAAGGAAAAGACTGCTTTCGTGACAGCATGGGGCACGTTTTGTTATAAGGTTATGCCATTTGGGCTGAAGAATGCATGGGCTACTTATCAGCGGGCAATGGTGACTTTATTCCATGACATGATGCACAAGGAGATAGAAGTGTGATTCTATCACACTTTAAATCTTGGCCCTTTGAAAAATACTGATGTGATTCTGCAGTTAGCTGATGGATCTTTGGTTCATCCCAAAGGTGTTCTAGAGAATGTCTTAATTAAAGTTGAACACTTGATTTTTCCTATTGAGATCTTTGTTATGGAGATGGAATATTCGAAAGATCAATGTCCTCTTTTATTAGGAAGACCTTTCCTAAGAACTTCTCATACTAAAATTGATGTATTCGATGGTTCATTGACCATGGAATTCGACTGTGATATAATCCACCCTAGAATTTCATCTCAATCGCCATTGAATTCTAACAAGTTTGTTTGTATTGTGAATGTTAAAAGTGTTAAGAAAGGAGCCAATAAAGAATCGATGACAAAGCCTGACTAGATTTCCAGAGGAAGACAAAGGATAAGAGACATTCGACAACGCTACAACGAGAATTTCCACCAATTTTGGGGGAGATTTAAGAGGTTGTGTGCCGATTGTCCTCAACATGGATTCAAATAAGGAATTCTAATCCAAATCTTCTATGGAGGATTAGGACTCAAAGATCGAGTTCTTGTTGATTCCTTTAGTCGCCTCCAATGTTGAAGAGAACCCCAAACAATACATACCTAGCATTTGAAGAATTATCCTGAAGGACACAATTTTCAAACCCCAAGATGCAAGCAAAGGAAGAGCAAGAAGCCAACAAGCAAGGAGTTCAGCCACAAGGAGAGAAGCAGACGATGGAAGTCAAGGAACCAGAGGAAGATGCTCAAGGCCATGATCGAGCCAATTCAGTCGGCCATTGCCTGGCTGTGGCCCGGCCAGCCGCGCCTCATGCCCGGATAGGACCGGCCATGACCGAGCCACACCAAGTTACATGCTCGGCCATGGCCCGGCCATCCGAGTCACATGATCGGCCATCTGCGCCGCTTGCCCGGTCAAGCCTGCCATCCTCTGCGCCATTTCATGCTTCAACCGCGCCACCTGCCCAGCCATACCCGGCCAACATTGCACCCTTCGCGCACCTTGCTTGGTCAAGACCGGCCACTGCCCGGTTAGATTCATCTTCTACCTGGCCATATCCGACCAGTGACGCGCCACCACCAAGCCACAACCGGCCATCCACCGAGCCACCTCGAGTTTTCACTAAGTTAGAACCGGCCATCACCGTGCCATTACCGGCCAAATGTTTTGCAAGCCATCCATTTACCGTGCCACCACCGGTTAAGCCCGTGCCACCACCGACCATGCCTATGCCATCACCATTCCAAGCCGCCACATACTTTTTGATGATTTCAAGTCTTGATAAAATTCAACTTGAAGTTCTCAAAGCCATCAATGATACTCTCAAAATCATTGAATATATCCATAGTTCCTTCACCCTTGAAGAATAATTTCTTTAAGGCAGTCTAGCCAAAGACCTTAAAGAATGGCGCTTATTGGGAGGCAGCCCAATGATTTCGCATGAAGAATCAAAGGAAAGCAAATGGAGCTTAATTTGGACAATTGCAAGATGAATCGAAAGAGAGTCCAGTTTCAGAAGCAATGATGGAGCTTATGCCTACAAACAGAGAAGCCTTCTTTAACTCTATGTTTTTAATTTTCCTTGCATTATTTTGTCTTGATTGATTATTGCTTTGATTTCTTGCCTATTCTTTGATGTGAATTAATTGTTAGTGTTAGTTTTTATTTTCTGCATTTTAAATAAACCACATGAGCATGCGTAATATCAATTATTTGTGTTAATTTCTCATGTGTTTTCACATTGAGGACAATGTGTCTTTTCAGTGTGGGGGAGAGAGTCTAGTTTAATAGGGAGTTTACATGCATATTGATCATAATCTTAATTTATGTCATAATTAGGGAGTTTACATGCATATTGATCATAATCTTAATTTATGTCATAATTTTTTCGAAAATTTTGAAAATTTTGCATGTATTGAGTGATTTGATTTAATTATAATTGAAGAATGCTTAGAATTTTCAAGAATGTTTTATTTGATTGATTGATTTATAGCATGATATCTTATTTCTTAGAATTAGGTATAATTAGAGTTCGTGATATGATTATATTGTTCATTATTTCTATGATTGCCTATTTCTAGAACTTGTGTTTAATTTTTATTGAAATTACAATTATGAAAGTATGTTATGGATATGTCAAGAACAAGTGTGGGGGACTACTTATATAAAAGGGTAGTTAAAAAATTGTTTTCATAAAAAAAGAAGTGTTTTCATGCAAGACGAGAAGAGGTATTTCTGCATACTTTTTTTTTAAAAAAAAAAAAATCAATCCATTGTTGACACTCTTTTCTTTAACAAAAGGAGTTAGTAACCCTTGGAAAGAAGATAAGAGGCATGGAATTGCAGAAATATTGTCCCTCTGAAAAAATAAAACAAGGAGTCCATCTAGAGTGCTAGTAGTCTCAAAAATGGGAGTAGTAACCCCAAATCATAAACACTTCGAGGTTAGTAACCTCAATTTTCTAAAAATCAATTACCCTTTGAAAATTTATTATAACCCACGAAAACCCTTGATTTGTATCCATGATATGCGTTCCTTTGAGTAATGGAGATAAAGATGAAGATATAAGCTTATGGAAAGAAGTAGTTATAGGATGTAATGAATGGTAAGTGATTAGAACTATTTTATTTATGGTTACTTAAGAATAAAGATGTTTGCTATTTGTTGATCTTTTGAATTGAGTGCTCTTATGATTCTTTGTTATTTTGATTTCATAATTACATTAATCCTTAATATGTGTGTGCATTCAAAGTTTTTGAAAGGTTTAAATTAAGATGGAATTTTGATTTGCATTAGTTTAAGATTATAGGGTTGTTTTTGTGTTTAAATTTAGTAAGTTCATAGTTTTCTACACTAGTTTGCTAGGGACTAGCAAATATTTAGTGTAGGGGAAATATGATTGAGCTAAAATTAACCCTATTTTTATGGCTATTTTACTATGTTTTTGGATCCATTTATGCTTAAATATATGCTATTTTATAATATTTGTGTTTTGAGTCTTTAAGTGATGTGAAATTGAGAAATTGTTGTTTTTCACTATTTTTGGAGCTATTTTGATGACTTTTTACACAGATTTGAGCAAAGCAATTTTGAGTATAGATTGGAGATTCGAAGTTCGTGTTTGAAGACTATTTGAAGACTATTGAAGAATTATTTCAAGAGGAAAGAATTGAAGATTGGAGCTTAAAATACGAAGGATTGAAGACAAGTTGTCACGCCCCGACCCGGAGTTGACCACATGACAGCCGCCGCGAATCCTCAAATAACGTGCTACCATCTTAGGTGCACCGAAATGGCTGGCGAAGCGAACCAAAGAACAAACAATTCAACTATTACTTAGAGAAAGACACATTAAGTTTTTTTACAAAACTATCAGATATAGCGGAAGACTTAAAATGACACCAGTGGATCCAGTAAGACAACATCATCATGGAGACAAGACGTCTACCATGAAGTTTGGAGAAATGTCGAGTCCAACGCGAACAGAGGTCCCTGAAAACACAGCAAGAATTTAAACGGGTGAGTATTCCAAGGAATACTCAGTGAGTGTAGAGAGCTAACTAACATCGCATTAAGAGTGAAGTGCATGGCCAATCTAAAACGCACAATTTATAAATCGGATGCACAATTATATTGGGGTTTTTAATAAAAAATCAAATCTAAGGTCATCACCTTTATTAATTCAATACATATGAAACCGATCTCATTTACCAAAACATTTCAAAATATAGTCATATACATCAAAAATATACTATGTACGTTAATATCGTATACATATCAAAGACAACATTAAAACATCCATCCAAAACAATAGCCCCAATATATATATAAAAGCCAACAGTCATAAAATAGACACGAGTAAGTACGTAAAATAAACAATTATTTATAGCAAATCAATTATGGCCTGTCAATTTAGAAATACGCAGTAAAAATCATAGATTCCTTTACCGTATAAAAATATATGTATATACCAAAATAAGTTGAGCATCATTTTTATTTAAATCAAAGCAGCAAGTATTTGGACCAATGCCAAGAAAACATCTCTGGTATCGCCTTGCGCCAGGGTCGATCACCAGAACCGTCAAGGACTAATTTATAAACAATACATAATATTTTTGAATCATTTGTTGATAAATTCGTTGATTAGCAAATCATAAAATCATATAAAACTCCATAGCAAACGTCATAAGAAAATTTTCACTGGTTTCAGGTCCAGTCCTTGACGTTGGCGTGGGTTTTGCTACTTGGCACTCCATAGCTACACCCACTAATTTCCTTAGTGGCCTATCTTCGCGCCCGCCACATAAGGCCACACTCATCCAAGCCCCTCAAAAGGCGGTCCGTGGATTACTTAATTAAAGAAGAGTTGTTGCAACACTCAGATACCTAGGCTCGTGCCAAAGAGAATCATCACAACCATAAATACATTGTCAAGATAAGGAAATAATCCATCACATATCATATCAAAGCATAATCATGTATCAATAACACTGGCTCACATTTCTCGGATCAAATCAATGACATTTACAAGTAACAAATATCAGAACATATCAAATCATGCAACATGCCATCATGAGATTTCACCATGCACTTAAAACCATATAAGAAAAACCTTGGAAAATCATGCTCTTAAAACAATATTTATAAACACATGAGAGCATTTCCCAAAATGTTTTTCTTAATGAAATGAAGCAAGCTACAAAGCACTCACAGTTCGGGAGGTTCGTATACTCTCGTTAACTTCCTTGCGGACGTACTGACGTATTTTTTTCCCTTTCGATTCGAATCCTAATCATTTGGGAGTATGAGATAATTAGAACAAATATATCAACTTTCTAGACAAACTCTATTTTACAGCATAAATTTTACGTGGCGACACTTCACAAAAATAGTCACATCTTACTTGATTCTCTACCAAATCATATTAAACCACATCCATTTGAAAGATAGTTCATTAGACTAAAATTTACTCCAAAGAACCATCCTCAAATTCGGCCCCTAACATATTCAAATTTTAGGTTGATTCCAAGTATTCTTAAAGTGTTCTGTTTTGGGGGTAAAATTACGCAGCTATAGAAACGACCACTTTTCTCTATTTTAGACTTAAAATCACAACTTGGTTTCTTCTACAAAGTTGTAGAGGACTCAAAACGCTATAATTTGGGCACAAGAATGACTTATTTTGGATTTATAGAGACAGAGTTATGCCCCTCGAAATCTTCTGCAAAAATGAACTTGATACAATATTGTCCTGCCATTTACAGATTGTGATTCTTGGGGAAAACGAGTATAACTTAATCAATATTCAACCAAATCAGATGATTCCAAAGCTAAAAGAAAGATAACTCCTTAAGCTAATAATGATTCCGAAAAACCTCTATCAAATCCTCACCATAGCCATATCAAATTTAACTTCAAAGTCAGTTTTCCAGTTTTGGACCTCATTTCAGTGACATCAACTTCCGAATCATATAACTCCCAATCCAAGAAACATTAGCCAAAATGTTATTTCACAAATGTTGTTCCAAATTCAATTTTCTACAAGATTGGAAAATTTCATAATTTTTTCGCATCATTTACTACCTCAAACGTTAAGAAAATCGAACCTGCAGATATCCTCAACTTCAGAATTTGCTAGCTTTAACTTATTTTAAGTAATCAGATCCATATTTCTTAGCACTCAAACAAAATACTGTTAGACAGTATGGCTTGTTAGTGATTAATAAAATCAAAAGGATTAAACAGTAAAAGGAAACCAACAAAATCCAAAACTAACAGAATTTGAAAACCAAAAGGATAAGTCAACAATTTATATATATATAACGTTATAAGACAAATATTAAAACATAATTACAAATTATCCAAATGTAAGAAATATTAATATATAAGAAATTAAAAGATTAGTCAAAACTATAGTAACAGAATTCTAAAAATATCAAACCAACGTAAATGATGAGAAATGCAAAATATATAAAACACGTGATGAAAGAAAGCTAAATGAATTGCAATTAAAATGAAAAATTAAAAGCAATTCAAAACTATGTTACCAACAGATTATGACAAAGTAATATATATATATATATATATATATATGAATAAAACGTGAATCAAACTAAGAATTAGCTACTCAAATTCAACAGATGAATCAATGGCAAATCAGCTATAAAAATAACAAAAGAAAGAGGGTTTAGAATAGACCGAAAGGAAGCTCGAGGCCTGCTTTTGCAGTTTCCTTAAAACAGATTGCCAAACTCTCGTGCTTGAGGATGAAACCAGACACCGTTTCCCAGGATACAACGAGTCAAATGAGAAAGAGGAAGCACACCCTCTTCTCAACGAACCGGACCAATTTCTAGAACACTTAAACTAATGCAGAGAAAGAAAAGAGAGAAAGAGCTTTTGCTTTTCGTTGTTGTGTTGAAAACAGAAGGGAAAGTCTCTATTTATAGGCCAATGGTGGGGTAAAGTTGGAATAAAAAAATTCAAGAAAATCAGCCCAAAAATCAGATTTATGAGATATTTTTTGGTGATTTTATTTACCAAACCTTCCCATGATCTGAGTGGTTGAGTTATTTTCTCAACCACTTGGACTTGGCATTTTAACCAATTTTGACTTGGTAAAAAGCCACATGTATTTTTCATTCAAACTTTCCAACAATCCCCCACATGAATGAAAACCCGTTTTATTTGACTCGATGACAGTGTTCCATCAATGACACCTGCATAGGATAGGTAGGTGTTATCCTTTGAACCTTCCATTGTGAAGCATACAGACTTTACTAGCTGTCCAGTAGACACGATGTCCTTCAACTGTCCTGCTTTCTAGTGTAAATGTACCATATAGTTCACACAGGTATCATTTCATTGTTATCCGGTTCTCATGATTATGTTCGTTTTGGCCATGAACATCAACCTGGTTCTGCGAGAGTTTCAGAGAATTGAGCCCCCACAATTCTCCTTTGAAGCGGCCTCACTTCACTCTTACATAGGTGATTTACTTAAGTTTCTAGTAACTTAAGAATCATTAAAGCAATTCAATATTGCTAGCCTAATCCATTCTCGTCACTATTTACTTATAGGAATGAATTAAAATTATAGTGACTACTTAAGTCTTTATAATTAGGTTGTCCCTTTGAACCTAGATCTTGGGATCTCCAGTCAACTAGGTTGGGTTTCCTTTACAAGGACTTATTCTTCAACGGGCATGAGTCCCATTCCTTTAGCCAACTTATCAACTAACTCTCTATCCAACCCTTTAGTTAGCAAATCCGCAATGTTATCCTTTGACCTTATATAGTCAATAGTGATAACTCCAGTTGAGAGTAGTTGTTTAATGGTATTGTGTCTTCGACGCATATGTCTAGACTTACCATTATACATATTATTGTGTGCTCTTCCAATTGTAGATTGACTATCGCAATGAATGCAAATTGGAGGCACAGGTTTCTCCCATTTTGGAATGTCCTCTAAGAAATGGCGTAGCCATTCAGCTTCTTCACCACATTTATCCAAAGCAATGAATTCGGATTCCATTGTGGATCTAGCTATAACAGTTTGTTTTGAGGACTTCCAGGATACAACAGCTCCATCTAGTGTAAACACATATCCACTTGTGGATTTTGTATCCTTTATATCGGAAATCCAATTGGCATCACTGTATCCTTCTAGGACTGCCGGATATCTCGTATAATGCAATCCATAATTCCGAGTATATCGTAAATACCTAAGTATTCTTACGATTGCTTTCCAATGGTCCGCACTCGGATTACTCGTAAATCTGCTGAGTTTACTAACCGTATATGCAATATCCGGTCTAGTACAACTCATTAAGTACATTAGACTTCCAATTATTCTCGAGTATTCTACTTGAGAAATTCCTTCTCCTCTATTCTTAGCTAGATGGAGACTTGTGTCTAATGGAGTTCTTGCAATCCCAGAATCATCCTTGTTAAATTTTTCAAGGATTTTATCTACATAGTGGGACTGATTTAACACAATGCCTTCTGATGTTCTTTTGATTTTAATTCCTAAAATCACATCAGCAAGTCCTATGTCTTTCATGTCAAATTTTGAATTTAACATGTTTTTGGTAGACTTGATCATTTTATCATTGCTACCAACAATGAGTATGTCATCTACATAGAGGCATAAAATGACATAGCCATTTTCTGTCTCCTTTGTATAGACACACTTATCACACTCGTTTATTTTAAAGCCATTGGTAATCATTGCATGATCAAACTTTTCATGCCATTTTTTAGGTGCTTGTTTCAGACCATACAATGATTTTACCAATTTACAGACTTTCTTTTCTTTTCCTGGAGCTATAAAGCCCTCGGGTTGATCCATATAGATTTCTTCATCTAGATCCCCATTTAAGAAAGCTGTTTTTACATCCATTTGATGTACTTCTAGATTCCTCAATGCAGCGATTGCAATAATCATTCTAATTGAATTTATTCTCGTCACAGGAGAATAAGTATCAAAGTAATCTAAGCCTTCTCGTTGCTTGTATCCTTTGATTACAAGTCTGGCTTTATATTTATCTATTAAACCATCAGGTTTCAATTTCCTTTTGAAGATCCATTTTGATCCCAAAGGTTTACAACCAGGTGGAAGATCTACCAACTCCCAAGTGTGATTCTGTAGGATAGAATCAATTTCACTTTGAATTGCTTCCTTCCAAAGAGGTCCTTCGGTGGAATTCACAGCCTCAATATAGGTCTGTGGTTCTTGTTCTAACAAGTAAGTTAGATAATCATCTTCAAATGATTTTTCCACTCTTGCCCTTTTGCTACGTCTCGGTTCTATTTCATTTTCCGAGTCATGACTATCATCGTCATGATCTTCTTGATTCAAAGATTCATGTGTTCGTTTTGACGAACTTGCTTCATTATTTGACTTATACGGAAATACATCTTCGAAAAATGACGCATTCCTAGATTCCATTATCGTATTCTTGTGTATATCCGAAATTTTCGAATTATAGACAAGGAACCAATAAGCATTACTATTATGTGCATACCCAATGAAAACATAGTCCACTGTTTTAGGACCTATCTTTGTTTTCCTTTGGTAGTGGAACCGCCACCTTTGCAAGACACCCCCACACTCGCAAGTATTTGTAGGATGGTCTCCTGCCTTTCCATAACTCATAAGGAGTTTTGTCTTCTTTCTTTCGGGGTACCTTGTTTAAAAGTAATTACTTGACAAAATGAGTCACCCCACATATTTGAGGTAACCCTGAACTTAACAACATCGCATTCATCATTTCTTTCAAAGTGCGATTTTTCCGTTCAGCAACACTATTCGATTGAGGAGAATAAGGTGGAGTTACTTCATGTATTATTCCGTGTTGTGCACAGAATTCACCAATAGGTGCTTCATATTCGCCACCTCTATCACTTCTCAATCTCTTGAATTTCTTATTAAGTTGATTTTCAACTTCATTTTTGTAGAGAGCAAATTTCTCTAATGCTTCATCTTTGCTTTTTAAGCAAGTACACATAACTATACTTTGTACAGTCATCAATAAAGGTAATAAAATATTTATTACCACCTCTTGTTTGTACGAATTTTAAATCGCATACATCACTATGAATCAATTCAAGGGGTTCGGTATTTCTTTCAACTGTTTGA
>AWUE01012075.1:0-22043 GCA_001974825.2 Corchorus olitorius
TTTATGGAAGATAGGAAATTCTATAGAATTAGTGGAGTTATGATGAAGGAAGAGCTATCACAAGATTAAATAAGCTCTTGATTATTTGATGTTATGCTCTACTAAATTCTTGAATACTTTGATTTTCCTTATCCTTTCTTTCTTAACTCACTGTCCCTTGGCCCCATTACAACCCTTATAAAGACCTTTCGACTCATACACATGCATATATATTGATTAGTGGTTTGATATGGTTGTAGTGGAGATGTAGATGAGATACAAGTCTATGGTAAGTAGCTCTTTAAAATAGTTTTCTTATTGCTCTTTTGAAGCAAATGATTTGGATGATAAACTAACCATTTGTGCTTTACTTTGTTAGATAATGACTTGTTTTGAGAAGTATCCAACACTTTGAAGTTTGAGGCCTACTAAAAAGAATTTTTGAAAATTGTTCTTAAATTGTTTTTGGAACTAACTTTCATATGTAGCAATGTTTGTGGGTGTCGTTCTAGTTAAGTAAACCCTCAAGAGACTATAACTCCACCTTTAATGTCTTCGATTAAAGGTTTAAAGGCTTGCGTCACGTGCTAAGTGCCGCCGTACACCTACGAAAGTGGAATCAATATCTTGCATTAGTTTAGGATTTTATTTTGCTTTGGTTTACTTGAGGACAAGCAAAAAGCCAAGTGTGGGGGAATTTGATAAGTGCAATAATTACACTATTTAGACCTCATTTAGATTATATTTTGAGCATTTATATTGCACTTTCTAATGCTATTTATGATATATTCTCACATTTTGTGTTTTTGAGCTTGTAGGTTAATTTGGAGTGATTTTAGGGAGAAAATCGTAACTTTCAATCCGGAGATCCGTTCGAGTCAATTCAAGTGTCCGTGGAAAGAGGATTCAAGGCTCTACAACTTTCATTAAGGACTTGGAGGCTAATTTTGACTTGAAGAGAGTGAAAACGTTGAAGAAAGTTGAAGATCAGTGAAATCTTTACGAACTCCAAGTTGGGCCCAACTTACCCCTCAAGTTGGGGCCAGGTTGAACCCTGAAGTTTGCGCAACCTTTCTATCCTAAGTTGGGGCCGGATTGACTCCCAAGCTGGCCCCAAGTTAGGCCTGACGGAAATTTTCCTAGTTTTTCCAGAATTTCTGATTTTGCCCCTGATTAGTCCAAATTACTTTAGGACTTTTTGTATCCCTATAAATACAGGCTTTTAGGATTATTTTGAGGACCTTTTACTCATCACAACTATTTTCCTTGTTGGAGAGAAGATTTCCTTGGAGATTGAGACTAAGATTTCTTTTCTCTTTCTCTTATGTTTCTGTTCTTCAATAAAATTATTCTTGTGTTTTATTCATGATGATGAGTAACTAATTTCTTAATTAGGGTTTAAGGTGTAGCCAATTGGGAATTATTGCTAGATTTATGAATTGAATTGTTTTTCTTTCAAGTTAGATTTATTTTCCTTGTTCTTCATGAGATTTATATGCCTGATCAACATATAGATTGTTTTAGAGATTGTGTGATGTACTGATAGGAGAAGCATAATCTGTGTACTAGGAAAATAGACAAATTAGACTAGATCAGACATGAATCTTAGGCTAATTTGATAGGTGAACAATTACTTGTTCTTAATGAATCTAATTAATTAGGTTGACATCGACGGATAGTGAATCTAATTAGTTAGGTATTCCTGTGTAGACTTGACGGAGCACATAGGTAATTAGGTGTAATTCTATTCTAATTTAGCATCAATTTAATTCATAGGTTAGGTAGTAATTTTCCCAATTAGGTGAAACCTGAAGCCCTAAGCTTTCCAATTATTGTTTTCATATCTTATTTAATTCTCTGCTTTTATAACTCAATTGCTCTTAGTTTTAAATTGTCTTGATAATTTCTCTTAATTTCCTTCTTTGATAGAATTAATTACAATAGGAATTAATTGTTCTCTGTGGATTCGACACCTGGATTACTCTAGGATTTTATTACTTCAACTGACTTTGTGCACTTGCAGATTTGGTTCATCACCTAGTTAGCTCGGTTTTTGATCGAGCCAACCTAGCAAATTATGATCGAGCCAACCTAGCTAGCGCGGCCGGCCATGACCGGCCATAGCAGAGCCGTCTCAAGCTAACCCCGCACCACCATCGGCCATCAACGCCATGCCACCTCTAGCCCATGCCACATAAATAGAGAAGCTTTCTTAAACTCATCTCCATTTGCTTTTTCTTTGCATTGTTTTGCTTTGAATGATTATTGCTTGATTGGTTGCCTATTTCTTGATTTGAATTAGTTGTTTGTATTTCTTTTCTATGTTTTCAATGCTTTGATTTAGATCTTTATAATGACTCATATGCCATGAATGTCATGATTAATGCTTTGAATTGGTTGAATTACTTGACTGAATGCATACTTTCTTTGTGAGTCAAGTATTTCATTAGCACAGTCATCACACTTATGAGGGACACAAACACACATGTGTATTTACATTGAGGACAATGTGTCTTTTAAGTGTGTGTGTGTGGTGGGGGTGGGGGGGGGGGGGGCGCGGTGAATACTTGATAGGGTTATTACTTGAATAATTGAGTCATATGATAATCCTTGTTTGCATGAGAACCTAGGATAGAATTTGATTGTTTTTGGATTAATCTTATTTTCCCCAATTTTTGACAAAATTTTCGAAAAATTGATTTTTGATGATAAAATTTCGAATTTTTTAAACCTTTTGAATTTTCATGCATATTTTGATTAATTGATTTGATTATGATTGATGAATGCTTAGAATTTTAATAATATTTGATTTATTGATTGAGTTATAGCATGATGTTTGATTTCTTAGAATTAGGTATAATTGAAGTTTGTGATACGATCTTATTCATTAATTGATTCTATGAATATCTATTTCTAGAACTTGTGTTCAATCTTGATTGAAATTATGATTGAGAAAGTATGTCATGGATATATGTCAAGAATAAGTGTGGGGGACTACTTATATAAAAGGGTAATCAAAAAAATTGTTTTCTTAAAAAGAAGTGTTTTCATGATAGAGGAGAAGAGGTATTTTTGTAAATAAAAAAAATCAATCCATTGTTGTCACTCTTTTTTTTAACAAAAGGAGTTAGTAACCCTTGAAAAGAGGATAAGAGGCATGGAATTACAGAAATATTGTTCCTCTGAAAAAAAATAAAAGGAGTCCTTCTAAAGTGCTAGTAGCCTCAAAAATGGGAATTAGTAACCCCAAATCATGAACGCTTCGAGGTTGGTAACCTCAATTTTCTAAAAACAATTACCCTCGAAAATCTATTATAACCCACAATGACCCTTGATTTATATTTATGACATTGCAATCTTTTGAGTAATGGAGAAAGAGAGGAAAACATGAGCTTATAGAAAGAAGTAGTTATAGAAAGTGAAGAATGGTAAGTGATTAAAGCTACTTTGATTATGGCTACTTAAGAATGATGATGCTTGTTGTTTCTTGATCTTTGGATTGAGTATTATTATTATTCTTTGTTATTTTGATTTCAGGATTGAATTGATTCTTTGATGTATGTATGAATTCAAATTGATTTCTTGAAAAATTGGTTTTTAATTAACTTACACATTGATTTGCTTAGGGACTAGCAAAGTTCAAGTGTGGGGGAAATATGATCAAGATAAAAACAACCCTATTTTTATGGCTATTTTACTATGTTTTTGAATCCATTTATGCTTAAATATATGTTATTTTGTTAATATTTGTGTTTTGAGTCTTTATAAGATGTGAAATCGAGAATTTGATAATTTCCACTACTTTTGGAGCTATTTTGATGACTTTTTACACAAATATGAGCAATGTAATTTTGAGTATAGATTTGGAGATTCGAAGTTCGTGTTTGAAGACTTATTGAAGATAATTTGAAGATTTGAAGATCATTGAAGAATTATCTCAAGAAGCAAGAATTGAAGAATGGAGCTTTAATTGCGAAGGATTGAAGACAAGCCATGAAGAAGCCCAGAAGCTTTGGAATTTTAGATATTTTATATGGGATTATACTCAGCCCATATAAGGCCATAATTGGAATTAAAATCCCAATTTGTGCCTCCTATATCCAAGGAAATATCTAATTTCCGCATGTCCTAACAGGATTAGGATTCAGCGCAGCCTCGATAGAAAAATCATAACATTCTTCTCAGACCTCCGTTTTAGGCCCGTGAATAGGCGTTGGAAAGTTAACTCCGAGATCTACAACTTTCCTTTGAAGTCCAAGACCCAGTTCTGCCGTCTTCAAGCCCAAAAACGATGTCTAAGTCCCTGCTTGATTCCAGAAAATTCCAAGATCCTATTTTGACTAGGATTTCAACTCTAGGAAGACTTTTAAGCTAATGCAGAGTCTAAGTTAGCCTCAAAACGTCCTAGACTCCTTTCCTACTTAGAATTGGATTTTTTAGGGTTATTTCCACTATAATAGCCACCCTATGTAACACAAATCACACACACAATATCTAGATAATTTTATCTTCTCCTTTTTCTCTTCTAATTCTAGTTTTTCTTCTAGTTTTAGGGCTAGGGTGCCGCACCCCCCTCCTTGCATAGAGAGGGGCGGCAACCCTAGGTTATTCAAGAGGAGGATTTCCCCTTCAAGTCCTGTAAGTTTTCTTCTTATTCTTGGATGCTCACTCAATTCATGAGTGAGTAATCCTTTTCTTTTCTCCAATGTAGAATTTAATTGATCTCTTGACTTATATCATGGTGAGATTTTGTGCTTTTATATGAAAATTAATAGGGTATTTCTTAACATCTCTGCATGAATTCTATGTTGCTTGTTTTGATGGATTGAAGCATGCACTTTCTTGATAAATTAAGTAGCATTAGCTAAATTAAAATCTTGAAAGATCTTCGGATTTAATTGTTTGGTAGCAACTGGAAGTGAAGGATCTTCCTTCCAAGGGATTTAAGAATCTTTCACCAATTTTTAATTGCCTATTGTGCTTGTAAATTACTAGATCTTAATGCTTTATTCTTGAGTAATTATCACACTGGATCAAGAGGTAATTGTTTAAGGAATAAAAGGGATAATTCACACTGGATCAAGAGTTTTATCTAATTAAGGTAATTTAGGATTAAAATCCAAGCAAGCTATCCATTGTTTTCATAATTTTTAGATATCAATGATACGTGTTATTATTGTCAAGAGGGATATTAATTCTATGTTGGAGGGTTTTCTTAATTATTTTCTCGATTTATTTTCTACTTCTTAATTATTGTTTTCTTTAATTTTCTTGATTGCTTTCTTAGATAATTTTAATTACTAGTTTGATTTGATTTAATTCTACTTTCAAAACCTTCTTTATTTTGTTTTTTTGTTTTAAGAAAAAGAACAATAACCTATCTCTCTGTGGGATCGACCCCTACTTGCCCTAGCTATCTTTAGTTAGTAATTGTTGGGATTTTTACTTTTATGATTTGCTAAAGACCGGTCACCTGGCTTTTGCTTGTAACCCTTGGCTACCAAACGTGCTTTAAAGCGATCCACCTCACCATTGGGCTTGTACTTAGTCTTGTACACCCATTTAACACCAATTGGCTTCTTTTCCTTGGGAAGAGAAGTAAGCCCCCAAGTACCATTCTTTTCAATGGCATGAATCTCATCATTCATGGCTTTCACCCAATGATCATCACAAGCAGCATCCTCAAATGTCAAAGGATCACAATCTGCAAACATGGCATAATGAACAATATCATCACTATCATCAGAAGAATTAGAAGCATTACCAACCACATAACCCTGCAAACGAACATTAGGTTGCCTCAATCTTTGTGGGCGGCCAGAAGTTTTCGCAGGTATTGGCTCCACCTCTCGATTAGCATCAAATCCATCAATAACAACAGTAGGTCTAGGCTGCGAATCCTTGCCATCATTAGACCAATCCCAAACACCATCTACATCAAAAGTAACATCCCTGCTAACAACAATCTTCCCCGTTTTCGGATTACACAACTTGTACCCTTTTGTCTCATGATTGTACCCAAGGAAAATACACTTTTCAGCTTTGTCATCCAGCTTCTTTCGCAACTCATCAGGCACATGAGCAAAAGCTATACAACCAAATACCTTAAGATGCCCAATGTTGGGCTTGTTCCCAGTCCAAGCTTCTTGTGGAGTTTTGTCAAGAATACTCCTTGTAGGACACCTGTTTAGAACATAAATAGCACAAGCAACAGCCTCAGCCCAAAAACCTTTTGGCAAATTTTTACTATGTAGCATAAATCTCACCATATCCATTACAGTTTTATTCTTCCTTTCAGCTACCCCATTCTGTTGAGGTGTGTACCTAGCAGTCAACTGATGCAAAATACCATGTTTCTCTAAGAAATCATCACATACAGTATATTCAGTACCCCTATCAGTCTCAAAATTTTAAGAGTATACCCACTTTGCTTCTGAACATAGAACAAAAACTTCTTGAAAGCATCACAAACATCAGATTTATGCTTTAAAAAATAAACCCAGGCCTTTCTACTAAAGTCATCAATGAAACTGATAAAATACTTGCTACCACCAATGGAAGGAACCTTTACAGAGCATAAATCCGAATGAACAAGTTCTAGTGGTCTAGTTGCTCTCCAAACCTGTCCTTTAGGAAAGACTTCTCTATGCTTCTTTCCCAAAACTTTGTCAGGAACTCTAAAAGCTGGCAACCCAGAAACCCAATTCTTTCTAGCAAGAAAATCAAGACTACGAAAATTCAAGTGCCCAAATCTCATATGCCAAAGCTAATTATCATCAATAATCACGAAAGCATGACAAGAAGGTTCATCATAATTAAGTTGCAAAGGAAACAAACGGTTTCTAGACATTTTTACCTTTGCAATCATACGATTATCAGCATCATAAATAATGCAGCCATGCTTGTTGAAGTGCAAATCATAATCCTTTTCAGCTAACTGCCCCACACAATAAATTCTTACTAACATTTGGAGAGTAAAAAACTTCAGAAATAAAATTCAATGTCCCATCCTTTAGCTTGATGCCAATCTTGCCTTTCCCATATACCGGTATGGACCGGTCATCACCAAGTCTCACTGATCTACAAAATGAATCATCAAAGTCAGAAAACAAAGACTTATTTCCGCTAAGATGATTACTGCAACCTGTATCCAACAACCATTGGCTATCATAGCCATGCACTATCTGAATTGGCCAGCAACAATGTTTCAGTGCAATCACCACCATTCCCTGCAACTTTAGCATGATGATCTCTATTTTCCTGTCTCTTGGAACGACAATCTCTACTAAAATGACCATACTTGCCACAATTATGACACTGAATATGCGACTTGCACTCAGACTGATAGTGCCCATACTTCTGACATTTATAACATTGAACATTAGACATATCGCGAGTTTGATCAGTATTACCTTTTCGATCAAAGTTGCTTCAGCGATCAAAATTACCTCTGCCGAAACCTCTGCCACCTTGCCTTTGACCAGGCCTTAAATTTCTACCTCTCTGCTGGCTAGATTCGCCTTTATTTGATGCTTCAGCTTTCTCCTTCTTCATATCAATTTGAGCTTTCAATGTCTGCTCAACGGTTCCTGCAGACCTCTCATCTAACTTATATTCATGTTTCTCCAATGTTCCCTACAAACCAGCAATAGTCATAGTTTTCAGGTCCTTCGACTCCTCAATGGTAGCAATAACATCAAAACGCTCCGTTAAGGTCCGAAGAATTTTCTCCATGATCTGAACATCGGTAATGGTTTCACCATTGGCCTTCATATTGTTAACAATTTTCTGCGTCCTCGAAAAATAATCAACAATCTTCTCATTCTTTTCTTGTTGAAGCTGCTCAAATTGCCTCCTATATGTCTGCAACTTCACCCTTTGACCTGGTGCTACACCTTGATAGGACTCAATCAAAGTATCCCAAGCTTCTTTGGATGACTTCACGTTAATCAACTTCTAAAAGACTGACATCTCAATACTCTGCATTATATGGTGGATAGCTCGATCATCTTTCTTGCGAAGATTTTTTAATTCCTGCTTCTGTGCAGCTGTCCAACCAGTAGTATCTTCTGGTTGAACGAATCCCTCCTCAACAACTTCCCAGAAATCTAATGATTTTAGAAAAAATCGCATCTGCACAACCCACTCTTGAAACAAGTTTTTACCATCAAATTTGATAGATGGAGTTTGCACATACTGCATATTTGTAGCCATCAGGATCTTATGGCAACTGATACCAAATGTAGGAGCTAAAAACCAAACAATAACTCAGTAACCGAAACCACCACAATACTAATTTTATTTAATTGATCAAATCACAAAACTGATAATCTGCAAAACCATGGCCGACGACATGCAGCTATTCACCAAAACCAAAACCAAACTTTTTTTATTTTCACATAACATACGGCACACACAAATAATAAGGCTTTTATATGCCTAAGTTTTATATGGGGTTTAATCCCATGTAACATACTCACACTAAAACCTTGTAACAAACTAATAATAACATGACACCTAAGCAAACTATTTTCTTACTTGGTTTAAACTACTCTAACACAAGGACAATTCATTTTCCAAAGAAAGAAAAAAGAAGAATTGCCAAAGGTATATTAACGTCAAGTTGGATTACAAGAGCAATAGAATAAAAGAAAACACATAATTTGTTTAACAAAATTGTCTACTTTTTCTTGTCTTCACGTGTGACTTGGTCCTTGTAATCCCAATTCAATATTTTCAAGGACTTTAATTTGCCTTTCCTTTGCAGTCTGTCAAAGAAAACAGAGCTATATTAGGTTGGCACATGATAAAAGCATTTCATATAGGATTTTAGTTTGCCATACATTAATATTATCCATTCACAAATTTTTATTTCTTCATTCCAGCAAGTATCAATAGAACACATAGCAGCAGAACACAATGAAGGAGAAACAACATGAGTAAGGCCTGGGGGGCAGATTTGATCTCGATCGGCTGACTGGATTCAAACTCAAGATTAATTTTTGAGTCCAAATTCCAACATGGCCATGAGTGGCAAGACAATTTGCAGTAAGCATGCATTGTAACTTTCAGTGCACATACTAAGTGAGACTGAGCAGCATCAAAATGAAGTTGACATTAATTTACTAAATTAGAATGTCTTAATGCCCAAATGGGCAGTTCATTGGTAATAAAATATATATAAAACTAACCAATCTGCATGCAAAGGTATTATATATTTAGCTCGAGATGTCTTTATTTTCAATGTCTTTTTTTTTTTGACATTTAGCCTTTATTTTCAATGTTATAAATAATAATCTACAGAACATTAGTTACTCTAGTCTAATGCTACAACTAATTTGTTGCCACATGCATCTTCTTCATTTTGACAAGCAGCCTTAGAATAATTAACCATGATGTACATATTAATTGACAAGAAATTAAACTTGATAAATAATTTTGACTATAGTAATTGTTAGCCGGCGGGGAAGGAACGGTGCCTACCGAATAAGACCACATTTTAATAATAATAATAATATAGTATATATAATAATATAAAATATAATGTTAGACTACTAACAAATTTTTTTAAAAGATCCAACTACCTTTTCCCTTTTAGTCCATCTATACTGATATTATAATGTGAGAATCTGAGAGCTCGTTTGGCATCGTTTCCGTTTCCTGTTTTCTGTTGCTAATTTTCTGTTTTTGGAAACAAAACAGTGAAAACATGTTTGGCAGGCTGTTTCTGTTTTCAAAATTTTTGAAAACAGAAGCAGTGTTTTGGAAAAAAGTGGAAGCAAGAATTTTGTGTTTTCATGTTTTTCCAAAACACTTTCAAAACACAGAAGCACAATGATGAACAGTAACTCACATGCTTTTTAACCGTTTTTTAAAACTTTTTTATTTAAAAACATACAACCAAAATGTATATCCAAACATGTTTTTGTTTTCAAAAATTGACAACGCAACAAAAACAAAACAAAAACGAAACAAAAACAAAAAACAGAAAAACGAAAACGATGCCAAACGACCCCTGAGTTTGTTTCACGAGTTGAATCGGAGACAAACTCAGTTCTTAAAAAATTCAAAATAAAATTAAAACTACCCATGGGAGGATAAATATAATATTTAAATTTTATTTATCTATACTAATCATAATGTGAGCCTGAGTTTGTCTCATGGTCTTCACAGATAAGACATAGGGCACTCACTATGTGAGTATATATATGAAGATAAAATTATAGTAAGTATATATGAAAAAAAAAATTAGAAGGGTAATTTATGGTAATTTTCTTTTTTAAGTGGGTAGGTTTTTTTATTATTTTTTAAATTGAATGGTTTTCTTTTAAATGGGTACTTTTATTTTTGGTTTATAAGTTTTTTAAGAACCGAGTTTGTCTCCGAGTCAACTCGTGAGACAAACTCAGGTTCTCACATTATAATTAGTATTCAGTTCTTAAAAAATCAAAACAAAATAAAAACTACCCATCTTATATAAAAATACCCATTAATTTGTTAGTGAAAACTTACAATTAATTAGGAGATAATGATATTCATAAACCACAATTATTAATATAATAAAATATCAAGATCTAATAAATTACCAAATGATCAAACACAACATTATATGAAGAATCATAAATATAAACACATAAATATAAAAAATATATTTATCAGGAAATTGAAATAAGAAAGGGTTTAGGAAACAAACTATCTGAGAATTGTGTTCAACACAATTTCCTTAAAACAGATTCGTCCCCTCCGGTAAGTGTGCTCGAGGTTGAATGGACGTCTATTTCCCAGGATACAACGGATACGATGAAGCAGCTAGCACTAAGCTCTTCACCAGGCGAACTTGAACAAGAGATCTTTAGAACACTATTTATGTAATAAAATGGAGTGAAAGCTAATTTTCTCTTGATGTCTAATTGTGAATGCAATGTGAATGTATATAAGTTTGGAAAGTCATGAACCTTTTTATACTAAATTAATATGAACGTATGTCCATAGCGTTATAACCTTTAACATGGTTATATTTTGCACCAATTAATTATCATCAAAGATGATTATTAATTCATCTTTCATAACTTTCATGAGTTTATAAAACTCATTCAAAACTTATATAAATATCCTTGTTGGATATTATGAAATTGTTGAACATTTGTAAAATGTTCCAACAATTGTTACGACATTAGGTCTCATTAATTTTGTAACTTTGTTACAAACAAATCTCACTTGTCAGTTAATTCCAACAAATATGTTTTAAAACCATGGGTGTTACTTTGAGAAACAATTTCTCATTCACCCACACATGATTTAACGCAAAATTTTCCAACAATCCCCCACATGAATGGAATTGTTATGATTTTTGACTCGATGATAGTGTTCAACAACTGAAACCTGCATAGGATAGGTAGGTGTTACCCTTTGAACCTTCCCTTGTGAAATATATTTACTTTACTAGCTGTCCAGTAGACATGATGTCATTGAATTGTCCTGCTTTTTATGTAAATGAACCATATACTTCACACATGTATCATTTTCCCATGTGTTCAGTTCTCATGATTATGTTCGTTTGGCCATGAACATCAACCTGGTTCTGCAAGAGTCTTAAAGAATTGAGCCCTACACAATTCTCCTTTGAAGCGGCCCCACTTCTCTCTTACAACGGTGATTAACTTAAGTCTCAAGTAATTTAATACTTTTCTTAAGAATCATTAAAGCAAAATATTATTGCTATTCTTATCCATTTAACATCACTGTTTCAATATAGGAAATGAGTTGAGGTTATTACCCCCACAGTGACCACGTTAAGTCCTTACAATTAGGTTGTCCCTTTGAATCTAGATCTTGGGATCTCTAGTCAACTAGGTTGGGTTTTCCTTCATAAAAACTTATTATCTCAAGGGCTTTAATCCCATTCCTTTTGTCGTCTTCTCAACTACCTCTCTATTCAACCCTTTAGTTAGCAGATCTGCTATATTATATTTTGACTTCACATAGTCAGTACTAATAATTCCTGTTGAGAGTAGTTGTCTAATGGTATTGTGTCTACGACGTATATGTCTACACTTACCATTATACATTATTCTGTGCTCTTCCAATTGTTGATTGACTATCACAGTGAATACAAATTGGTGGCACATGTTTTTCCCATTTTGGAATGTTCTCTAGGAAATGGCGTAGCCATTCAGCCTCTTCTCCACATTTATCCAAAACTATAAATTCGGATTCCATTGTGGATCTAGCTATGACTGTTTGTTTTGAGGACTTCCAAGATACAATAGCACCAGCTAGTGTAAACACATATCCGCTAGTGGATTTTGAGTCTTTTATATCAGATATCCAATTTGCATCACTGTATCCTTCAAGAACAAATGGATATCTAGTATAATGTAGCCCATAATTCCAAGTGTATCGTAAGTACCTAATTACTCTAACTATTGCTTTTCAGTGGTCAGCACTCGGATTACTCGTATATCTACTGAGTTTACTAACCGTATACGCAATATTTGGTATAGTATAACTCATTAAATACATTAGACTTCCAATAACTCTAGAGTATTCAACCTGAGAAATACTCTCTCCTTTATTTTTGGATAGATGAAGGCTATTGTCTAATGATGTTCTAGCAATTCCATTATCATTATTATTGAATTTTTCTAGAATCTTGTCCACGTAATGAGACCAGTTCAAAATAATGCCTTCTGATGTTCTAATGATTTTAATTTCTAAAATCACATCAGTAAGTCCCATGTCCTTCATGTCAAATTTTGAGTTTAACATATTTTTGGTTGATTTGACTATTTTGTCATCACTACCAACAATGAGTAAGTCGTCTACATAAAGACATAAAATGACATAGCCATTTTCTGTCTCTTTGGTATAGACACATTTATCACACTCATTGATTTTAAATCCATCGGTAATCATTGCATTGTCAAACTTCTCATGCCATTTCTTTGGTGCTTGTTTCAAACCATACAATGATTTTACCAATTTACATACGTTCTTTTCTTTTCCTGGAACTATGAAACCCACAGGTTGTTCCATATAGATTTCTTCATCTAAATCTCCATTTAAGAAAGCTGTTTTCACATCCATTTGATGTACTTCCAAATTTCTTAATGCGGCGATTGCGAGAATCATCCTTATGGAGTTTATTCTCGTCACAGGAGAATAAGTATCAAAATAATCTAAACCTTCACATTGCTTGTATCCCTTGATTACAAGTCTGGCTTTATATTTATCAGTGGAGCCATCAGGTTTAATTTTCCTTTTAAAGATCCATTTGGACCCTAATGGTTTACATCCAGGAGGAAGGTCTACTAACTCCCAAGTGTGATTTCATAAAACAGAATCAACTTCATTTTTTATTTCTTCTTTCCACAGTGGTCCCTCAGAAGACTTTACAGCTTCTGCATAAGTTTGTGGTTCCTTTTCTAACAAATAAGTTAGAAAATCATCACCAAATGATTTTTCCACTCTTGCTCATTTGCTATGTCTTGATTCTATTTCATAAGTTGAATCATGATTTTCATCATCATGATCTCCTTGATTCGTAGTTTCATTTGTTCTTTTTGATGAACTTCCATTATTGGATTTACAAGGAAATACATCTTCAAAGAATGATGCATTCCTAGATTCCATTATTGTGTTCTTCTGTATATCTGAAATTTTCGAATCATGCACAAGAAAATGATAAGCATTACTATTATGTGCATAGCCTATAAAGATACAGTCCACCATTTTAGGACCTATCTTCGTTTTCTTTGGTGTTGAAATAGCTACTTTTGCAAGATAGTCCCACACTCGCAAGTGTTTGTAGGATGGTATCCTACCTTTCCATAACTCATTAGGAGTTTTCTCTAGTTTCTTTGGGGGTACCATATTCAATAGGTAATTGCTTGACAAAATAGCTTCACCCCACATATTTTGAGGTAATACTGAACTTAACAACATCGCATTCATCATTTCTTTTAATGTGCGATTTTTATGTTCAACAACACCATTTGATTGAGGTGGTGAATAGGGTGCAGTTACTTCATGTATGATTCCATGTTGTGCACAGAAATCACCAATCGACACTTCATACTCGCCACCTCTATCACTTCGTATTCTTTTAATTTTCTTATTAAGTTGATTTTCAACTTCATTCTTATAGAGAATAAATTTCTCTAAGGCATCATCTTTGCTTTTTAGCAAATACGCAGCAGTATTTTGTGCTATCATCAATAAAGGTAATAAAGTATTTATTACCACCTCTTGTTTGAATGAACTTCAAATCGCAAACATCACTATGAATCAATTCAAGGGGTTTAGTGTTTCTTTCAATTGTTTGAAACAATGACCTTGTTAATTTTGCCTCACCACAGATTTCACATTAATGTTTTGGATCAATTTGGAATGATGGAATATGATCCAAGTTAATTAATCTACGCATTGTATCATAATTAACCTGTCATATTCTACCATGCCATAAATTGGAAGACTCAAGCAAATAAGCAGAAGACTTATTTTCTTTATTCATGATGGTCATTATATTTAATTTAAATAATCCATCAGTTGCATATCCCTTTCCAACATACATTCCAGATTTAGACAAAATCACTTTGTCAGACTCGAACACCATGTGAAATCCATGTTTGTTCAGCAGTGACCTAGACACTAGGTTTTTGCGGATTTCGGGCACATACAGCACATTATTTAGAGTCAATGTCTTGGAAGAAGTCATCTTCAACCGCATTTTCCCTTGACCTTCCACAGTAGAAACGACAGAATTTCCCATATGCATCTTCTCCCCTTCGATTGGTTCGAAGGTAGTAAACAGGTCCTTATTTGTGCAGACGTGCCTAGTAGCACCAGTGTTTATCCACCACTCTCTCGGATTCGACCCAACCAGGTTCACTCCAGAAACCACAGCAGTAATGTTCATATCTTCCACATCCTTGGAGATCTCATCAATCATGTTTGTCTCATGATTCTTTTTCTTCTTTGGGAGTCTACAATCAGCTGACTTGTGACCTGTCTTGCCACAGTTATAGCATTTCCCATGGAACTTAGGCTTTGCAATACCTCCCTTTGTCCCGGGCTTTGACTTAGCATTTTTTCTCTTGGAGCTTTGCCTTTGCCTGTGCTCCACAATGTTTGCCATAGCTGCCATAAGACTAGATGACTTATTCTCGGAGCCTCTATTGTCTTCTTCAATTCGAAGTCCAATAATAAGTTCCTCCAAGCTCATCTCCTTTCGACTATGCTGAAGGCAGTTCTTGAAATCTTTCCATCCGGGGGGCAACTTTTCAATGATAGCCGTTACTTGGAAAGATTCACTGAAAGTCATACCTTCAACTTGAATCTCATGCAAGATAACTTGAATTTCTTGCACTTGACTGATAATAGTCTTGGAATCCACCATCACATAATCAAGGAATTTGCCGAAAACAAATTTCTTTGCGCCAGCATCTTCCATCTTATATTTTCGATCTAGGGACTCCCATAATTCCTTTACTGTCTTGTATGCACAATAAACATTGTGCAACGAGTCATGCAAGCTGTTCAAGACATAATTTCGGTATAAGAAATCAGAGTGCCTCCAAGCCTCAACATCCTTGATGACTTGCACATCTGTTTCGCCCTCATACAGCTCTGGAGCATTCTTAGTCAAGAATCTCGCAAGATTCAATGTAGTCAGGTAGAACAATTTGTTGATACCTCTTGAAGTTTGAACCGTTGAACTTCTCCGGCTTCCCACCATGATTCATAAAAACCGTAGGAGCATTAGGCATGTTAGCAGCAAGGGCATTGGCAGAGGTCGAGCCAGTGGCACCGATCACATCTTTTGTGGTTGCCATGAATACCAAATCGAATATGTTTTAAATTTGTTAGTGGAAACTTACAATTAATTAGGAGATAATGATATTCATAAACCACAATTATTAATATAATAAAATATCAAGATATAATAAATTACCAAATGGTCAAACACAACAATATATGAAGAATCATAATTATAAACACATAAATATAACAAATATATTTATATGGAAATTGAAATAAGGAAGGGTTTAGGAAACAAACTATCCAAGACTCGTGTTCAACACAATTTCCTTAAAACAGATTCGTCACTTCCGGTAAGTGTGCTCGAGGTTGAATAGACGTCTATTTCCCATGATACAACGGATACGATGAAGCAGCTGGCACTAAGCTCTTCACCAGGCGAACTTCAACAAGAGATCTACACTATTTATGTAATGAAATGAAGTAAAAGCTAATTTTCTCTTGATGTCTAATTGTGAATGCAATGTGATGGTAGGATTGTATATAAATTTGGAAAGTCATGAAACTTTTTATACTAAAGTAATATGAACGTATGTCCATAGCGTTATAACCTTTAACATGATTATATTTTGCACCAATTAATTATTATAAAAGATGATTATTAATTCATCTTTCATAACTTTCATAAGTTTATAAAATCATTCAAAACTTATAAAAATATCCTTGTTGGATATTATGAAATTGTTGAACATTTGTAAAATGTTCCAACAATTGTTACGACATTAAATCTCATTAATTTTATAACTTCGTTACAAACAAATCTCACTTGTCAGTTAATTCCAACACATATGTTTCAAAACAATGGGTGTTACTTTGAGAAACAATTTCTCATTCACCCACACATGATTTAACGCCAAATTTTCAAACATAATTATCATTAATGAGTTTTTAGCGAAGGAGTTCATGGAGTTGGTCTTTACATTGTTAAATATGTTTCTGCCCTGCTGGATTTATGTTGTTGTTGTTTGGTTTGATTGGGATTTGATATGTTGGTCTTAAGGTTTAGGTGTTGAAGGTTTTGGATGGATTAGTGCATGACTGACTGGCAAATTGGAGGTAGCCGCTTTGCGAATTGGATCATTGTCTTCATTTGTTGGTGGCTTTTTCTTCTTTGGTGGGATATTGTGTTTGTTTTCTTTTTTTTCTGTGTTTCGTTTGGTGTTTTGTCTTTGACAGTTTGGACTTCCTCTTACTGCTTTTTGTTCTGTACTCTTTTTACAGAGGACTACTTGATTAATAAATTCTTACTTTTAAAAAAATAATAATAATAAAAGTACCCATTGGAAGATAAATATAATATTTAAATTTTATTAACTATACTAATCATAATGTGTGCATGAGTTTGTCTCACGGTCTTCACAGATAAAACCAGGGGCGGAACTAGAAAATTTTCTTTAGGGGTCGATCAGTGTATATATATACATCATATTTCAATGAGTCGTGAATTGAATCGTCACCAACTTATAATAAGTAATAATAGTATAAATAAAGTAATATAAGAAGAAAATAAAATAAATAAAAAAATAATTATGGAATAGGTTGAAACAAATTAAAGAAAACTTGAATCAAGAGAGCTAATATCAAGGGGCCAAATTCAAAAAATTTAGGTAAATTCAAAAAGAATAGGGCCAAATTAGAAAACAAGAAATATGAGGCGGCCAAAACAAGATTTTTCCACTTTATTTGGTTGAAAAATGTAGCGACAACCATGTTTTCATTAGCGGAGGGGGGCCATGGCCCCTGCTGCCCCCCAGATTCCGCCAATGGATAAAACTAAAATAAAAATTGCAATAGTTGGTTATTATCATATACAAAATATTTAAAATTCATTAGACTTTAAAAAAGAACTACCCATTTAAAAAAATATATTATGCCAAAAAAGAAAACTATCATTAACTACCTTTTTAATATTATATTATTATATTTTCACACTCACATAGTGAGTGCCATGTACTAATTATAATATGAGAACCTGACTTTATCTCACGAGTTGACTTGGAGACGAACTCAGTTGGCAAAAAGATTTAAATACCAAATATAAAAACTATCTATTTGAAAGAAAAACACCCGGGTAACAATGTATTTTACAAAATTTTCTTTTAAATTTAACATTTTTTCAAAACATAAATCTAAAAGAAACTATCAACTCACTATTGTATAACATAAATCTAGAATTTTTATTATTTTACTTAAGCAACTTGAGCATTTTCATCAATCTATTGGTTTGTTGGTATACTTTCATTTGAATGAACAAAATTACATTAATTTTCTTTAAAAAGATTGAGCCAATTAGAAATAAGATTAGATACAAGTGAGCATTTAATTCTTATTGGTAGATGCATGCTTCTTGATCCATAATATTTTAAGATAAAAAAGAAAAGAAAAATAAATAAGATTCTAAAGTTAACGCTTTATTAGATACTTGGATTTATCAAATGCCGGTCAATCAAATTTGGCTGGTGATGAACTATGAAATGTTGATACTCATATGATTGACCAAATAAAGACATTGATATATATCATCAACTCTCATGAGTCACAATTCAGAAATTGCGGAGCAACTACAAATGATTCAACACTTAATCCCCTTAAATGAATTCTTGAGTTCGAATTTTATGAATTCAGAAAATCATTGTTAAGAGAGCTTCGTCACATAGTGAGATGACCCGCCTCAAAAGTTTAACTTATAACTATTATTAAAAAAGAAAAAGTGCGGGAGCAAATTGTGTTATTGTTAATTATATTACTCACCATTATATTTACCAAATTGAATAAAAATCGATTATGGTCTTTAGTAATATTTGCATGACTCTAATTTATAAACAAAAATGTCTGTAGCGCAAGCGTATGACATACTTGTTATTATAATTATATATTAATTAATAGATAGAAGTACCGACTTTTCAAAAGACGTATATATATGAATATATATAGAGTTAAAAGTTGGACACCACCAAAGGCAAAGAGAGAAAAATTGCATAAATAATGGAATTAGAGATGCTGTTGGGTTTGAAGATTCTTGGTGTAGTGTTGGGACCATATATTTTGGTGTTTGGTTTGAAGAAAATAAATGAATGGCTTTATGTTAACAGCTTAGGAGATGAGAAGAAGCATTCCCTCCCATCAGGTGATATGGGATGGCCTGTTTTTGGTAACATGTTATCCTTTCTCAGAGCTTTCAGTTCCAAAGACCCTGACTCTTTCATTCGCAACTTGGTTCAGAGGTCTTCTTTCCAGCTCTTCCCTTTTACTATATATATTGTGAATTGGTTTTAGTTTTGATTCTGAGATTCATTGATTACAGGTATGGCCGAACTGGTATTTACAAGACCCACATGTTCGGAAGTCCAGCAATCATAGTTTCAATTCCCGAAACCTGTAGGAAAGTGTTGACAAATGAGGAAGGATTTGGAATTGGTTACCCAAAATCCACGAGGGAATTATCGGGGGAATGGATTCATGGTATGAGCAATTCAGAACACAAGCATGTGCGGAGATTAGTGAAAGCTCCAATCAATGGGCATGAGGAACTGGCCATGTATATAGGATACATCGAGGAAGACGTAAGTAATGCATTGGATGAATGGTCTAGCATGAATGAACCGGTCGAGTTCATGAAGAAGATGGAGGAGGTTACTTTAAAGGTTATTACAAACATCTTCTTTGGCCCAACTATTGCTAAAACCGTAAAGGGTTTAATGGTGAACCACTATGCTGACTTGATGAAAGGGTTGAACTCTGCCGCCATTAATTTTCCTGGCTTTGTTTTCTACAAAGCTTTCAAGGTAATGAATAATCTTTCTTTCTTTCTTTCTTTCTTTCTTCACAAAACACAGCAAGGGTTTAATATGAAATTTTCGACATTAGTGTATGTATAAATATAAGGAAAATTATTTTATCTTTTTGTATGTGGGATTTAACAGACTGTACAACAGTACAAGCAGGGTCAAAATGTTGATATGTGTCTTTTTTAGTGTATATAAATGAGGTATATATATGTCAATTCTTTAACCCGCTTGATGCGACGTTGTGAGGTATAAAAATTCACGGTTTGTGAAGTCTAAAAATTGCAAAACATTTGATGTATATATATCAGGCAAGGAAACTACTTATTAAGGTCCTCCAAGGTGTCCTGGATGATAAGAGGAGGGCCAAGATCAGCACTCAATTTAATGATGACCCAAATCAAAAGAGAGGAATGATTGATCTACTTATGGAAGCCGAAGATGAAAATGGCAATGAGTTAACGGATGAGAATATAATTAATTTATTGCTTGTGTTCTTGTTAGCTGGCCATGAAAGCACAGCCCTCACTATCACGTGGGCAATTATCCATATGCATGACCATCCGCAAGTGCTGCACAAGGCCAAGGTTTGTGAATATTGTAGATAAACTCTAATTAACCATTTTTGTTGGAGCATGCAAGCCATTTCCATTGGCAAATATTCTGATTTTTTTTTCTTACTAAATTTCAGGAAGAGCAAGAAGAATTAATAAAGAAGAGACCTAGTACACAAAAGGGTTTGACCATGAAGGATATTAGAGAAATGGATTATCTTCAAAAGGTAACATGTTCTTTTCCAGTTCAACTTGTTTTATTGTTTACACTTGTTGACAATGTAGAAATTAAATTAGTATTGAAGAAATTAATTAATTAATTATTAATAATAATAATAATAGTAATAATAATAATAATAATAATAATAATAATAATAATAATAACAATTTTTAAAATTTAAACATGGAACCTAATTAGGCCAAAACTAACAACTAAGGAAAAAATTGGTGGGAACATCATTAATTACATCTTAATGCTAAAATTAATATAAAGACAATACACTAATGAAAAAATAATAGGAACACCATTTTAATTACATCCAAATGCTAAAATTACATATAAAGACAATGCATTTTAAGCAAAAAGTATTAAGATTGGAAGGATTTTAAAATAATGAGCCATATGACAAAAGATCAAATCGGGGCGAAAAGTTTCTCCCACATTAAGGGGGCGTCGTTTGGTTAAGATTACCTGGTTTTCGAGTGGTAATATAGATCACCATGTGTGATCAATGGGTAATCCAGATTACCATACCAAAAAAAAAAAAGTGCAACCAAACGGGGTGATATGAGATTACCACCCAAGATCACCACACAACCAAACGCCCATGGGAGAGCTGTAAGTAAATTCCAGAGGGTATTCAAATAATATTTAGTATAAATAATAATAATGATAATAATAATAATAATAATAATAATAATAATAATAATAATAATAATAATAATAATAATAATAATAATAATAATAATAATAATAATAATAATAATAATAAGAACAACAACGAGAGGGGTATCTCGCACTTCGTTACATGGATTTTTTAATGTGGGTATACTTGTTTATACCTGTTATTTATTTTGCAAGTATATATTTGTTTCCACACCTTGTAATATAATATATATCATCATAATATATTCTTCAAAAATAAATCCTTTAAAAAATACATTTATAAATATCCTTCAAGAATAAATCCTTTAAAAAATACATTCTTAAATATCCTTCAACAATGGATCGAGTAACACAAAAATGAAATGGAATCCATTTGCCCAAAGACCTCCTCGAATTCAATTTTACTTCACTGTTTTTGTTCGCTTCGGTTTTCTTACTTGTGAGAAAAATTAAAGGCAATTAAGTTAGTTTAATGAATGTAAATATTATTCACACTATACCGTATTTGGACTCAATGAATTTAAAATTTTAGACCCAATAACCTGTTATTCATTTTCACACTATTGATGGAGTTAGATGAGTATAAAATAAAAATGGTGCATTAGCAAAACAAAATTTTCTATAACTCTTCTAATTAAAAAAAAAATCCAAAAAGATGGGCAAGTGTAGAAAGAATCATTTTTCCTTGATAGTTATTAACTAATTGTCTTTGACAATTAATACGGCTCATTAAAACACACTAATGTGTGTGAACATATATACTAAATGTTATTTGAAAGATACAGGGAATTTACCAAATGCCCTTTTTGAGGATCGATGAGGAGACTCCATTTGAGTTTTTTTTTGTCCTTTTTTGTCTTTTCTCACTTGGTTAATTACTAAGAAGGCCCTCAATTAGTTTCTCACCATTCATATTTCCTCCAACCCTTTTTCGTAATTGCAAAGGTTTTAACCAGTTGAATGTGAAAACATTTATTGATCATAAAATCATGTATTATTTATTTACTAAAATTAGTTTCT
>AWUE01012076.1:0-20000 GCA_001974825.2 Corchorus olitorius
TTTTTTTCTCCAGCCTTATGAATTTACTATTTGATCCCATTTTTGGGTTAATGAGGGACTAGATTATTGAACATTTTAGTCTTTTTACCTACCAAATTACTTTAAGACCCTAAACTTTGGTTAATGTTGAGATGGATAACTCTACTTTTTGGTCATTTGCTAAAGGTGAATATGAACGCAATTAATTGTGGTTTTAAAAGTAAGGTCCTGTTTGTTAAATTAAGTACTGAAAATTTAAGTACTGAATCTTTATGACTACTGAATTTGTGGTGAAAAAACTGTTTGATAAGTTACTTAATTTGAAATGTAAGAAAAATATTTTTGTTGATATTTTTGTATGAAAATATTTCAAAAATACATTGGAAACAATTAAAAAAGGGAAGAATTATTGATAAAAGGAAAGAACATAACATTAATGTTTGAATCTTTCCATAAATAATATTGTTGAATAGAAAAAGTAACCTTAGACCTACTTTTTATTTTCAATGCTTTTTCATTGAAAATTTTAAATTAAGTGATTTTCTAACCTTAATTATCAAACGCATTGAAAAAATTAAAGCATTGAAAATTTTCATTTTCAATGGTTTGAAAATTTTCAATGGTTTATCAAACAGCCCCTAAGTTTATCCGCAATATTGATTTTTTTTTAAAAAAATGCATTATTATATATTTCAAAAAGAATGATTATAGTCTTATTTTTCAAAAAAAAAAAAAGAATGATTATAGTCTTATAAAGATGGTTTTTTTTCCATGCTTATATTGCAATATATCATTCTATCTTTGTTCGATGAATTAAGCGATAACAACTCTAAAAAAGGGGAAATTGTATGACAACAACTACAAAACTTTTATTTTCTACAATAGCATGTTTTAAGGCACTACTATTTTACTTGGCCAGATTAGTTCTTCAATTATAAGATCTGCTTCAAATATCGAATATTTGCTAACCACCTACTTACATATATAATAAGAACCGAGAGGAAAAAAAACCTTATAACAAAAATTATATGCTAGCCACATATCAAGAATGGTCGACACGCCAGCGCGAACCAATAACTACCTACTCACATATATGATAAGAACCGAGAGAAAAAAAACTCTAAAACTAAAATAATTTGCTAGCCACAAATCAAGAACGCTCAACGCGCCAGCATGAGCCGATCAACTTGTAATTAATTATCTAAAAATAGTCAACAAAATCGAAATTTACTTTTATAACCCAACAAACCCAACACAAACCACATAGAACATAAAGATTATTGAGAAATTAACCAATAGAGAAAAGACCAAAAACGGGGCGAAAACGTTATTCCATATTAAAAATTGAAAGGGTCTGAGTAGTTTCACTAGGTTACAAAAATAATGGGTAGAAATATATAATTACCTCAAATTTCAAGATTTATTATTACGTGTGACCAAATTTCTGTATATTTTTAAACTTTTAGATAATTGATGAGACACTACGATTGAATACTCATACATTTTCCATCTTTCGAGAGGCAAAAGTTGATGTTAAAATCAATGGTTAGTGATTTTAATTTCCTTTAGTACTACTTCCCAAGCCAATATCTTTCTTAATTTCTTGTTGCAAGAACGGTCATGAAATTAAAAGAATAATATTTTAATTTGTATTGTATTATTAGGTTATTTGATACCAAAGGGATGGAAGGTTCTAGTTTGGAACAGGGGTGTTCATATGGACACGAAAGTTCATTCAAATCCAAACAAATTCATCCCTGAAAGATGGGAGGCAAGTTTTAACTTCATTCTTATCTTTTATTTAATTATGTTACTATATATATATATATATATATACTATCATTGCATATGGCGCTAAACATAATTTTTTTTAAAGGAAAATTTTATTAATAATTAAATGAGTGATTCAGAACCCTTATTCATGATTAATTAACAACCTTAATTCCCCTTGTTCATGATCAAAATTGCCATATATATGGCATCTAAGAAGTTATATGCATGCAATACAGAACAATAAACTCAAAGCAGGATCATTCCTTGCCTTTGGAGGAGGAAGCAGGATTTGCCCTGGAGCTGATTTGGCCAAGCTTGAGACCTCCATTTTTCTTCATTATTTTCTCCTTAATTACAAGTAAGTTATTAATTCAAACCAATTTTCTATTGGCCGAAACGATAGGTTTTTATTTTAAATTTTGGCTCCCTTTATTATTAATTTTGCAGGCTTGAACGAATCAATCCTGGAGCCCCCATTACCTATTTACCTACTCCAAGGCCAGGCGATAACTGCCTCGCCAAAATCATCAAGGTCCAATGATGATCAAATCAACCACCACCATACAAAGAAATAATTGTCTTGATGTTCTTGTTTATCTTTTTTTTTTTCCTCAAAATCTACTTTAAATATGTAACTAAATTAAGGTTGGTCACGCAAAAAATAGTAATAATAAGAATATATAAGTATCTTTCGTTATGATTAATAAGAATCCCTAAAAAGATGATTAATAAGAATTCCTTTTTCAATTATGCATTGCCGTATTATAAATTACTATCGACCAAAACTATAGATGTAGACTTCTCCCCTCTTGTGGCAAAAAAAAAAAAAAAGAGAGAGAGAGAAAGACTTCTCCCCTCTTGAACTTCTGGACAAGGGGTTGGAGAAATTAGGTAAAGATCACCGGGAGATTCCTTTACTATATCGAAATGTGCATTTTGGTTTCTATACTTTTTTTTTACAAATTTGTCCCTCTATTATCAATTTTGTTCTTCCGCAATCCTTGCCGTTATTGGGTTGTCTGTGAGCCGTCAAAATGGCTAACGTGGCGCTAACACCATTTACTAAGCTGACGTAGCATCCACGTGACCAAGTTGCATATAATTTAAAATCGATATTTTTATAAATGAAATTAAAAACAATAAAATAACCAGGCGGTCCCTTTACTATATGTGCATTTTGGTCCCTGTACAAAATCTTTGTGCAAAGTGGTCCCTCTACTAGAGCTGGCAAAATGAACCCGAAACCCGAAACCCGCCCGAACCCGCCTGAGCCTGAACCCGAAATTACCCGAGTTGACCATAAAAGTCAACGTCCCGAATCCGCCCGAACCCGAACCCAAAATTACCCGAGCCCAAGATTACTCGAAGCCGAGGCAGCCCGAACCCGAAATAATTTGAATTTAATAATAATTTATAAAATAAAATATTTTATTGGTTAAAAAACATATTTCCTTTTAATATTAAATAAAACTATTATATATATGAATATAATAAAATTTATATAATAATGACCACAATTAAATCATTCATTAATCAATATAAAAAGTGTTAAATTACTATATATATATATATATATATATATACCTTATATAACTTAAAGCAAAAGACTAAAAGTACCCTTATAACTAATTAAAGTATAATTAATTAAATACATGAAATTTTAATTTTTTTTAAACAAATAAAGAGTCTACAAAAACAGATGATGAAACGAAAGCAAAGGTTTAAACTGAAAGTTCTATCCTTGTTCAATCTAGTCCCTTATTTTAGTTCAGTTCAATCGCCAAAATTCTTTAGTGGTTCAATTAAGGGTCTATCAGCTTTTAATTTGTTTAATTTAAGACTTTCATTTTAATTATTTGTTTAATTTAATGCTTAATTTGTTTTAATTTGCAATAATTTAGAATTGATTAGCATTAATTAATTTAAATTAGTTATAAAGTATAAGTATTTTATATTTAATTCAATTAATTTAAATATTGCACCCCACTTAATAATGGTCGGTGACCGTAGTATTTCTGAAGAAGGGTTTTCATTTTTCAACGAGTGGTCGAGTTTTCGGGACTCTCTGAATGTCTCTATGGATGAGACTGTTCTTTCGCTATTAATCATTTGTTAGTAATTTTTAACAATTATTCAATCTTTATATATATTGATAAATAATGTTATATTATATTATTATATTATATATTATCAATAAACTTATAATATAAAAGATAAAACAATTATTTTAATTTAAAAAAATCTTTAAAAAAAGCTTACACTTGAACCGGAATGAGCCGGATCCAGATCGGATTCTGAATATCGAGCCCGAACCCGACCCGAGCCCGAACCCAAACCCTATCCAAGATCAAACCCGACATAACCCGAGCCTGAAAATACCCAAACCCAACTTATCCCGAGCCCGAAAAAACCCGAACCCGAAGTACCCGAACCCGAACCCGTCCGAGCCCGCCCAATTGCCAGCTCTACCCTCTACTATCAACTTTATTCTTCCGCGGGCCCTGTACATTCACACGCTTTTTTTTTCTTTTTATTATAAAAACAATGTTAAAAAATAATGTTTTAATCAAACTTTCTTTTAATTTGGGATTAGTAATGTACAAGTTGGAGGTTGTGATTAAAAGAAAAAAACAATACAAGCCTCCAATCTGTACATTACTATAAGGAAATTATTATATAATACACTATCAATGGAGTTTATCAAAGTACACATATATGGTTTAAGGGTTGAGATGAGTCCTTTAGAGAATAGTTCTGAATTTTAAAAACAAAATTAATCCAGAAAATGGGTGTATACTCACCCCACTTGTGGAGTCCAAAATTTACACTATCAATGTATCATATAATTATCCTTAGTGTAATTCCAAATTAAAAGGAAAAAAAATATAAAACATGAAAATTACATATAAATAAACATTATTATGGACGAAATCCTTTGAACTTAAAGTCATATTATTCCCTTAGAGAGACTAAGCCAACAAATATTAACTTGTTGAAATATTAATCTGAATTTTAATTATAGTATGAACTATTGATTTATTGTGTACGTTCACGATTTTTTTCTTATCTTTATTGTAATTTTTTTTAAAAAAAAAACCTAATTTTTTTATCACATTTTCTTTAAATTAATTTGGAACTAGAACTTCCCGATCGCGTTTCGCGTGCGGCTGTTTTATTTTATAAATTATTTCAAGAAAATTCAGTTAAGAAATGAAATTTTGTTGTGAAATGATAACAAAACAAAAGCAAGGAAGTTGAGAATTGAAGTATGGAGAGAGACAATAGAATATTGAGAAGAAGAAAATATGAAGAATGGGAGAAATTGTTCTTATTCATCTTATTCCATAACAAAGTAAGTGGTATATTTATAGGCACATAGATACATCACCATAAATATAAGGGGATGAACTTAGTACATATGTATATGTGTATGAATGAACCAAGTCATCAATCTTATCCTTGCTTTAATTAGATTCATAGACATCCACAACATACATGTATATTTATAACAAATTTATAATTAATATATAATTATTTGCTAATTTATTTTATAAAGGAAAGGGGATGAATGTCTTTTAATTTTTCCAAACTAAATGAATACAAATATAATAAACAAAACATTAGAAAATTAACTATTGACACTTGTCAAAGAAACCAAATGTCATGTGGCGCTCAATGAGGACCTTGCTCATAAAATTAATAGTAGGTTTAATTAATAATGTACATGTTGAAGGTTGTGATTAAAAACTAAAACACTACAAGACTCAAATCTGTCATTACTAATGCCAAATTAAAACGTAAAATAAAATCAAAAACATGAAATTACATACAAATAAACACTAAAGACAGAATAATTATAAAACATGAAATAATTATATAGTCAGTGTATCAAATAATTATCCTTAGTATAATTCCAAATTAAAGGGGAAACAATTACATATAAATAAACATTATTATGGACGGAATCCTCTGAAATTACATACGAATAAAGATGAAATTACATACAAATAAACACGAAAGACAGAGTAAAAAAAATTACATATGAGAAAGTGTTAGATACAAATGAACTTTGAATGTATATACTAACTACTCATCATTCATAAAGTGAAATAAAATCAAAAACATGAAATTACATGCAAATAAACACTAAAGACAATAAAAAAAAATATTACATATGAGAAAGTATTAGATACAAATGAACTTTGAATGTATATACTAACTACTCATCAGACGTGAGAGTATTAGATATAGATGTTAATAGTTCATACTATATGTTTATATCTCAATTTACACTTGAGGGTAAATATGTCTTTGAACTTATGAAATTAAGCTTAGTAGGATTCAGTGCCACCTTAATTTTAAGTTAGATAGGAAACATATTTATTTTCCTAATATTGGGTCGAATTTTAGTAAATAATTATTATTTCAATATTATTATTATTATTATTATTATTATTATTATTATTATTATTATTAAGTTTATGATCATGGTCAGATAAGAATTTAAATCATGTCATACGACCTTCAAATTCAGTGAAGATTTAATTCTTAAACGACGACCATATTTGATTATATGAAGAAACATGAGATGCCATGTCTAATCTAGATATATGGCATGTCAAACATTATTATACATTTTGACATTGTAGATGAGCCGCCCATACCCCGTATTCAGTGGCTATCAGGTCAAGTCATATATCAATTTTTACATTTTGTTCAATTAAGGGCAAAATGTCGAAATTGATGGAATTAACTAGGGAGGAGTGGTGCGATTTCAACAAGGAGCATACCATGATGATCCCTGAACTCGACTGACCATGCTGGTCAAATTTCACCTCAATCGGATACAGTATGGAAAACTTTGTCATGATTTTCAATCAAGGATAGTTTGGGGAGGAAAGCCAATTTCACTAAGCAAAGTATGGTGATTTCGACCAAGACTTTTCCTAATGTTTATTTAAGTCAGCCACACATCCCTGGTGAAATTTTGGCTTAATTCGACCTTGTTTGAAACTTTTCCGCGGTTTTCAATTAAGGACACATGCTCGGAAAAGGTCAAATTCAAGCACGACATAGCATCATTTGCATGAAGCCATGTTCATAACGTCATATAATGGTTAAAGGCTAGTCAATTTCGTGCATTACCTTATTCGACCATTTTTGGTAACTTTTACAAGTCTTTCAATTAAGGACAAATAGCTTTCTGCCCCGGTCTAAGCCACTTTCTTAGTTGATCTTCATGATTTTCAAACCATGAGTTAAGATTTTTCAAGTTATGCTTATTTTCGTGGTTTAGTGGTTCAAGGTCGGAGTCAAGCATGTTTTCGCTATTTCGTCGTCAGATCAGTTACATCGCACAGCACAAATGAAGCCTGGTCACGCTTAAATGCGTTAAGCAGGTCAGATTTTTGAAAGTTGTACGACGATTCTTACTTAGAATAGATTCACATGATGATCGGCGTTGGAAGGCATTTCAGACAATTCAACAATTTCCAGGAAGTTTCCTTGAATCATCAATAATTGAAGTCAAGCAAGATGTCATGGTCGGATGAAATCAAAATACTTGTTGACTAAGGAGAAAGCAGACCATCGGCCTCCTACTCCAAGCCAATGCAGCCCCCTATAAATAGTGACCTCCTCCATCAGTTTTCAAAAGGCTTTAACACGCTTCAAAACTTGCTCCGCGCAAAATCTCAAACTACATGCTTTCTCTCAAATTTTCTACAGCATTCGTGATATTTTCTCTCAGTTCATCATGAGTTCTTACTCGTTCTTCAATATTCCTTATTTCAATCTTGTCTCGAGACATTCAAACACTCTCTACGAGTTTTTCCTCTCTTTCAATCTTGTCTCTGAACGTTAAAAGCTTGTAATCCGTTATAAGTTCATGAATAACAACCAGCTTGTTATTTCTTTTTCTTTTCCTGCAAACTAAACCTTTGAAACATTTTCTTTTGAGAATCGAATCTGGGATAATGATTTAAAAGCTCCTGTGTGACTTTGATCCAGTTACCACAACTCGCTCTGATCTTTTTTCTACTGCTACGCGCACCAGCTTTACGTTTCAGCAACTCTTTGTCAATTTCAAAAAATCGACTGGCACGTCCCGCGCTATCATTTTAACTTCTATCGCGAAAATTCTTCAAGAGATTTTTGGCGCAACATCTCTTTTTGGCAAGCTTGGTGGGACACAATAGGATTTGTCTTCTCATCTCGGTGTTTTTTACAGGTTTAATTTTCAAGTCGGCGATCCCCGACTTTGCTTTCAATTTCGCACGCACGGTACGCCCACCCAACATTAGGCCCACACCAACATCTCTCTCTTACGACTTCCTCAAACGACGTCCTTCGACGACTTCCTTTAACGACCTGAAGTAGGACACAAAAACTTGTCTTCCCGTCCTCAGCGTTTTAAAGGTCTTTCCTTTACTTGTTTATTTTTATGTTTTTTACTTTTTAGGTCTTTACACGAACATGCCATCGAAAAATACGGAGGGGAAACGGCCTCAGGCGTCACCTAGTCAGGTCAAAGACAATCAGGCCAATCCTTCCCGAAGGTCAGTATCACCTGACCCAGATGTTTGGCCCTCTCTTGAAGCCATCGCGCAAGCCCTTGAGAAATTGGATACAACCCAAACCCTCATGGGTCAAGCATTGGCTCAATAGAGGACCGAGTCGCAGGAGAGCATCCAAAACCACATTAACAGGATGGAGGTCGGGCTCGGGGGGCAAAACAAACGACCTAGAGCATTACCTATGCCACCACCACCTCAGCACGGTGTGAACAACGTCGTGCAAGATGCTAACAACCAACATGGGCCGCCCATGAGACAAGGTGTTGATCAACAAGCACTTGATGGAGATAATGTTGCTGCACTTCTCCCTGACCTACGCTGAACCTTCCTGAGATGGTCGCTGACAACATTGAGGAGGTCAACAATGTTGAACCTCGAGTTGTGGCTTATGTTCCACCTCATGCCAAAAATGGCAATGGTAACGGTAATGGTGCGATTGGGCATGGCACAAGGAATGGCAACCAATGCTACCCTATGGCATGACCTCCACCCCAAGTCATTCCACTTCTTCCAAATGTTATGAAACTACCTGCACCTGCTGAGGTACAAGGTTAGGTCAACCAAAATCACATCAGGGAGATAATCGAAGATATGATCGATCCTACTTTCAGAAGGGTTGGCCGACCATCCTTTCACAAGCCTTACCTTGAGGAATATGATCAACTTCATCCCCTTCCAAGACGATACAAGGTACCTGACTTCATAAGTTTCTCTAGAACGTCAAGTGAACAGACTACCTTGGAGCACATTGCTCGTTTCACCGTGCAATATGGTGAAGCAAACTCTGGCTACCATAAGCTTCGCTTATTCCCAAATTCCATCACTGGGTCGGACTTCACGTGGTATATCAACTTACCACCCAATTCAGTAAGGACATGGGAAGATATGGAAAGAATGTTCCATACACAGTTTTACACAACTGAGTCTGAAATCTCCATGGCTGACCTATCACGCCTATATCAGAAAAACGGAGAATTGGCTGAAGACTACTTGGTGCGCTTCAAGAAACTGAGAAACACATGTCGCACCCTACTCCCCGAAGAAGATTTTGTGCGCCTGGCAAACAATGGTCTAGACATGGAACTCAGAAAAAATTCGAAGGAGTCGACTTCAGAGACTTCTTTGTGATGTCTAGCAATGTGGGAAGATATGAAACCTTGTTGCACGAAGATCATGAACGACAGAGTTTATCGTATGGCACTTATTATCAAGAGCCAAACTTTGAACTTGGCATAGCTGAAGTCAAGGCTAACCGACCTTTTGAATGCCCATCATTGGTTAAAGCTAGAATAGGTCACCCACAGACACAAGAACTCATAACTATGCAACATCAACGTTAGGCACAAAGGAAACACATGATGGGAGTAGAACATACTCATTTGACGTGTCAAAGACTAACGGAGTTTTCGATTTCTTATTTAAGTCTAGCATGATTAAGCTCCCTCTAGGTCATATTATTCCTTCGTTAGAAGACCTCAAGGGCAAAGAGTATTGCAAGTAGCACGACTCATGGAGACATACGACCAACAACTGCATCGTGTTCAAGAACATAGTGCAAGAAAAGATTGATCATGGCAACTTAAGTTCCCTGAACCTCTTAAGAAGGACATGGGAGTCGACAAAGATCCATTTCCTGCGCCTGTACACATGGTGGTAGTCAACTTCCCCAAAGATGGTTGACTGACAAGGAGGAAAAGGCTAAAGCTGTTGTGCGCCCGGCACACAATGGTCTAGACATGGAACTCAGAAATAATTCGAAGGAGTCGACCTCAGAGACTTCTTTGAGATGTCTACCAAGGTGGGAAGATATGAAGCCTTGTTTCACGAAGAACACGAACGGCAGAGTTCATCGTATGGCACTTATTATCAAGAGCCAAACTTTGAACTTGGCATAGCTGAAATCAAGGTTAACCGACTTGTTGAATGTCCATCATTGGTTAAAGCTAGATTAGGTCACCCACAGACACAAGAACTCATAATTATGCAACATCAACGTCAGGCACAAAGGAAACACATGATGGGAGTAGAACATACTCATTTGACGTGTCAAAGACTAACAGAGTTTTCGATTTCTTATTTATGTCTGGTATGATTAAGCTCCCCCCAAGTCATATTATTCTTTCGTTAGAAAACCTCAAGGGCAAAGAGTATTGCAAGTAGCACGACTCATGGAGACATACGACCAACAACTGCATCGTGTTCAAGAACATAGTGCAAGAAAAGATTGATCATGGCATACTTAAATTCCCTGAACCTCTTAAGAAGGACATGGGAGTCGACAAAGATCCATTTCCTGCGCCTGTACACATGGTGGTAGTCAACTTCACCAAAGCTGGTTGACTGACAAGGAGGAAAAGGCTAAAGGTGTTGTGCGCTTTGCACACAATTGTCTAGACATGGAACTCAGAAAAAATTCGAAGGAGTCGACTTCAGAGACTTCTTTGAGATGTCTACCAAGGTGGGAAGATATGAAGCCTTGTTGCACGAAGATCACAAACGGCGGAGTTCGTCTTATTATAAAGAGCCAAACTTTGAACTTGGCATAGCTGAAGTCAAGGCTAACCGACCTGTTGAATGCCCATCATTGGTTAAAGTTAGAATAGGTCACCCACAGACACAAGAACTCATAGCTATGCAACATCAACGTCAGGCACAAAGGAAACACATGATGGGAGTAGAACATACTCATTTGACGTGTTAAAGACTAATGGAGTTTTCGATTTCTTATTTAAGTCTGGTATGATTAAGCTTCCTCCAGGTCATATTATTCTTTCATTAGAAAACCTCAAGGGCAAAAAGTATTGCAAGTAGCACGACTCATGGAGACATACGTCCAACAACTGCATCGTGTTCAAGAACATAGTGCAAGAAAACATTGATCATGGTATACTTAAGTTCCCTGAACCTCTTAAGAAGGACATGGGAGTCGATAAAGATCCATTTCCTGCGCCTGTACACATGTTGGTAGTCAACTTCCCCAAAGATGGCTGACTGACCAAGGAGGAAAAGGCTAAAGGTGTTGTGCGCCTGACACACAATGGTCTAGACATGGAACTCAGAAAAAATTCGAAGGAGTCGACTTCAAAGACTTCTTTGAGATGTCTACCAAGATGGGAAGATATGAAGCCTTGTTGCACGAAGATCATGAACGGCGGAGTTCATCGTATGACACTTATTATCAAGAGCCAAAATTTGAACTTGGCATAGCTGAAGTCAAGGCTAACCGACCTGTTGAATGCCCATCATTGGTTAAAGCGAGAATAGGTCACCCAGAGACACAAGAACTCATAGCTATGCAACATCAATGTCAGGCACAAAGGAAACACATGATGGGAGTAGAACATAGTCATTTGACGTGTCAAAGACTAGCAGAGTTTTCGATTTCTTATTTAAGTTTGATATGATTAAGCTTCCTCCAGGTCATATTATTCCTTCGTTAGAAGACCTCAAGGGCAAAGATTATTGCAAGTAGCACGACTGATGGAGACATACGACCAACAACTACATCGTGTTCAAGAACATAGTGCAAGAAAAGATTGATCATGGCATACCTAAGTTCCCTAAACCTCTTAAGAAGGACATGGGAGTCGACAAAGATCCACTTCCTGCGCCTGTACACATGGTGGTAGTCAACTTCCCCAAAGATGGTTGATTGACCAAGGAGGAAAAGGCTAAAGGTGCAATGGAAGTCGAAATAGCCCAAACTAATGAAGGAAAAAGGTCAAATTCGGCCAACAAGACTGCCATGGCTGAACCTCTCAAGAAAAGTAAGCATCGTCATCATGCTACACCAATGAATAGACCTAACAATGGTAGACTTGCTTAAAAAACTTTGGGTAGTTGCTATGATCGACCTATGACTCCAAGATCAGTCGCCCAACGACTCAAAGCTCCAAGAAGAAAGATAGAATATCCATCATCTGACGATGGTATGGATAACTCTGACCACCCTCGGAAGTCAGAATCAAAGAAAAGAGTTCGAAGTAAACTTGACTTTTCAACCTCGACTCCACGCAAGGAAAAATCTAGAGATCATCATACTTCAAAAAATGAAGGTAAATATGGATAATGGAAAAATGAAACATATTTTCCAAATTCTAAGAAAAGTCAGCATAAGTCTTCTTCAGCACCATCCTCATCTCATCTAACGCATAAACAACCTACCAGGGGACATGAGTTGGATTCACAAGATGAATTACCTTTTATACCGCGCTCCAAAAAGGCTCGACGAGAAATTTGACCTTGGTTAGATAAGAAGAAAGGTGAGTATCGCTTTGTAGCTGTCAACAAGGAAGGTCATCTACGTCGTGAACATGTTGAGTAAAATACAAAACCTCGAATGGTCAAGTCATCTTCTAAAACTCAAAATGGAGTATGGCATGAAATTCAACATCCCAAGTTTCCTAGTCGACCTAAGTAGAGGAACAAAAACACTTGGAGGAGGCGTGAGCTAAGGTGAGAAAAGAACAAAAGGAAAATGCCAAAGAAGATGATGGAACAGTGAAGTCAGATTCGGCCACTAAAGTCGCTATGGCCGAACCTCCTAATAAAGAAGAACCATTCACCATCACGTCGAAGACATCTGTTCGTGAGTTGGTGAATAGCGGCTATGAGCCATACAAAGCTATGATAGCAATTGAAGAAGCAAAGCTTGATGAACGAGAACTCAAGCTAAACAGAAGAGATGCAGAACTTCAAGACATGAGGCAATCCTTGATTGACATAGTCCATGGCAATGACGAATATTCAAGCCTTGACTTAGCCAAGAAGGCCCAAATGAATGAAGAAGATGTTCTACTATACAGACAGATGGCTATGGATGCACTGGTCATAGAAAATGGGCCTAGTATGGAGATCTATAGTGAAGATAAAAAAAAAGAATCTTATTATAGAAATTTCCCTTACAATGCATTGCAAAAGAAGCTTGAGACATGGCCACCATTCGAAATTACTACTGATTTACTTCATATTGAAGAGAATCTCCCACCTTGGAATATTGAAATCTTACTTGAGAATGTAAGTCTGACTAATGCCAAGAGGGAGTTCGACCGTGAGCATCACACACACATTGAAGCTAAAAATGTTATCATGGCAAAACAAGAAGCGATGGACGACATTGCTCGAAACCTTCTTAAGCAAATCGCTCTCAAGGAAAAGGAAGAACGTTAAAAACTTATGTCTGACATGCAGATGGACATGGATGTTGATACACTTGACCAACTCCTATCCAACCAACCTTCACTTGACCAAGAGATGAAAGACAAAGTAGATCAAGGAGGTGACAGACACTCTACAAGTGGAGAAGAATCCTTGCTAGCTGAAGACTTTGAAGACAAGTTAGTCGACTCAATTGTCTTTGGACAATTCATGGTCAGTATTCACTGCCATACTCTTACACTGCCTTGCACATTCGCAGCAAAGAGATGTGCACAAGTGGATGTTTTCGATCCACCCCCTCCGGGGGATATAGAAGAAATAATCAAAGTTCCTCAAAAAGAAGTCTACATACCACATTAAGCCTTTCTACATCAAGGCTTACATCGATGGTATTCCCATAAACAGAGTCCTAGTTGACAATGGAGCAACTGTCAACCTTCTTCCTTTTTCATCATTGATAGAGATTGGCAAATGCAGTGATGATTTAATCCAGTTCAGATGTCACTGTCAGTGACTCCTCTGGCGCCATCAAAAAGACTAGAGGGATACTTCCTACACATTTATACTCGTGGCTCAAAAACTTCCATTACAACAATTTTTGTGATTGACTCTTCGTCAACTTACAATATTTTACTTGGAAGGGATTTGATTCATGCCCATTGGTGTGTGCCATCATCTTTACATCAGATGTTATTATTTTGGAATGGCATGGAAGTTGAAATGGTCAAAGCTGATAATCTACCATTCAAGGTTGAATCTCATGCAGTGGATGCAAGGTTTTACAATGGGACAGGAAAAATATGGCCGACCATACCCCAACATTTCCACTGAACAAATTCAGCAAGATGCTTTGAAAGAAGCAATGGAAACTCTTGTGCGACTTGATGCTTTGATTCCTTGCAAGTCGCTTCCATGTTCTCCTATCATAGAGGAGATCCCATGATTTCACAAACTTAGCCGCCCCATCAGCTAATGCGGCTTATCAAAATAATTTTCAAGATGAGATCACCATGGATAAGCTTGATCGCACACACATGAAGCTTGATGATCTCAAAACCGAAGTACAAGCTCCCTTACTTGAAGTCGACCTTGGTACAAATGGTAGACAACGGCCAACTTACAATAGTAATTGGCCGAAGAAGATAAACCACGTTTTGTTGCGTTGCTAAAGGAATACAAAGATTGTTTTGCTTGGGATTATGATGAGATGCCTGGTCTAAGTCAAGACTTGGTCGAACATCGCCCGACCATGTCAACAACCTCCTAGGAGAATGGCAAACGATGTCATTCTCAAAGTTAAAGAGGAAGTTGAAAGGCTCATCAAAGCGAAATTCATTCGCACCGCAAGGTACGTCGAATGGATGTCAAACATAATCCCTGTGGTTAAAAAGAATGGTAAAATTAGAGCGTGTGTTGACTTTCATAACTTGAATTCAGCCACCCCTAGAGATGAGTATCCAATGCCTGCTGCAGATCTTTTGGTCAATGGAGCCACTCGACATAAGGTGTTATCCTTTATGGATGGACATTGTGGCTACAACCAGATCTACATAGAAGAGGATGATGTTTCAAAAACAACATTTCGATGCCCTGGCGCCATTTCTTCTTTTGAATGGGTAGTGATGCCTTTTGTACTCAAAAATGCTGGTGTGACCTACCAAAGAGCAATGAATGCTATCATCCATGACAAAATTGGTAAGTTCATGGAAGTTTACGTTGACGATGTAGTGATCAAGTCGCATAATTATTTAGACCACCCTGATCATTTAAGATGATCATTTGAAAGAATGAGGCAACATGGATTGAAAATGAATCCATTAAAATGTGCTTTTGTTGTTGGTGCAGGTAACTTCCTTGGATTTTTGGTTCATCAAAGTTGCAACGAGATAGACCAAGCAATTTTGCAAGCATAACCGCCCACCAACAAGAAAGGTATCCAACGTTTCCTTGGTTAAGTCAACTTTCTACGAAGATTCATCTCTAACACTGTTGGTAAAACTGGGGCATTTTCACCACTGTTAAAGTTTAAGGATGAAGAAGAATTCCAATGGAACGAAGATCATCAAAAAGCTTTTGAGGCGATCAAAAACTACTTGATATCAAAAACTACTTAAGTTGGAGAATTACCTGGTTCTGAGACAACTTATGTTAATCTTTGCGGAATTGCACACATAGGAGCCATTGCGTTATTTGGCGAGGCTTGAGTAGCAGCTGACAGTGATGTAGGTGCAGTAACTAGTGTTGTGTTTATTTGCGGTGAATATGTTTGATTTGTAGAATTAGGTGTAGTGTGATGAGCTGATGTAGTGTGTGGGACTGGTAAAGATGTTGAAGCAATTATTTCAATTCCAGTATCAAAAGCTGGATTCTGTGTTTCATGTGTGGCACCAGAGATAGGGGAGGTTCCTGCATCAAAACTTTTGAATGGAAATTTAGTTTCATCAAACATAACATGTCTTGAAATGAAGATCTTTCGAGAAGATAAATCCAAGCATAAATATGCACTCGGGTTTTTTGAATAGCCTAAAAAAACACATGGTCTAGATTTTGCTTCCAATTTATGTTGTGCATAAGGTTTTAGCCACGGATAGCACAAGCATCCAAAAACCTTAAGTTTTTCAAAATTTGGTTCCTGCCCAAAGAGAGTTTTGAAAGGACTTTTGTGTTGTAAAACTTTTATTGGTTTTCTGTTCAAAAGATAGACAGCAGTCGCAAAGGTATATGGCCAATATTTCAAAGGCATTGAGGCATGGTGCATTAGTGTCAAGCCTTTCTCAACAATTGATCTATGACATCTTTTAACAATGACATTGTGTTGAGGTGTATGAAGTTGAGTTTGAAGATGTTGAATACCAAGGTTTGAGAAAAAAATCTTTTAACTTTTCAAACTCACCACCACAATCAGAAAAAACATGTCACAATTTTTGTCTTAAAGTAATTTTCGACTAGGCTTTTGAATTTTGGAAACAAGGTATAGGCATCGGATTTAAGCTTAATAGGATAAAACCATGTATAACGTGTAAATAGATCAACAAATGCTATGTAGTAGCGAAAACCTTAATCTGATGTTATACGAGCAGGCCCCTAAACACCAGTGTAAATAATATTAAGTGGACCTCGACTTTCAAGACTGGAAGTGGCAAAAGGTAAACAGTGACTTTTATTGCAAAAGCATGCATTACAAGAGCTTATTTTTTTGTTTGATGAACATGGTAAAGAAAATGAACTGAAAATAGAATGTAGGATAGTGGAATTAGGATGACAAAGTCTCTGGTGCCATGTCTCAAGCTCAGTGTTTGTGCTTACCATCGCCAATGCATGAGGTTCAAATACTGGCTTGGTATTGTTGAAGTAGTAGAGTCCATTTCTATTCAGGCCTTGCGCAACTGGCTTCTTTGTGTGCAAGTCCTTAATAAGAAAATTTGTGGAAAAGAATTTTAAGGAAACATTGTTAGATTTGGTGAGTTTGGAAACAGATATCAAATTAGACTTTGATTGAGGAACACAAAAAACATTTTCAAGATTTATAGAGTGAGTGGAAGGTCGAAAGGAAGTTGAACCAGTATGGATTATGGTAAGACCTGTGCCATAACCTACAAAAAGATCATCCGGACCATCATAATCTTGAGCGAATTGGAGATTCTGAACTTTGTTGGTAACATGATGATTAGCACCTGAATCAACAAGCCACCCTACAGAGGAGGAAGTGGTGTTGAAATTGGCAGTTGGTGTTGTTTTTGGCCGAATCTGATAGCATAGTTTTGTAGAATGCCCTGGTTTTTCACAGTATTGGCAAATAATTCTCCTTGCATTTGGATTAGAGGGGAAGAAACTCTTTCGATTGACAGAATTGCTGGATGTGAATCTATTAAAATTACCTCTCCCTCAATTGTCTGGCCTTTCATTGTTTCCGCTAGCATATTGAGCAGTGGGAATAATAAGCTCAGAAGAAGTTTGTTGCTTTTTCAATAGCTCCTCATAGTCAACCAACTTGTCTAGAAGCTCTTCAAATGAGATGAATGATTCTCGAGCTTTAATTCCAGCTGCTATCTAACTGTATTCAGATCCAGCACCATTGAGTGTGTGGGTAACCAGTTCATCTTCAGAAATCACAGTATCAATTAAGGCTAACTCATCAGCCACACCTCTTAGGGATAGAAAGTACTCTGAGATTGATTTGTTCCCTCTCGATGTTGTTAGTTTCTCCCTCAATGACATCATCCGAGACCTTGATTTGTTGGCATAAAGTTTGTTAAGTTTCTTCCACGCATCAGAGCAGGATGAAGCAGATGCAATGTGAGAAACTACATTCTCTGTTGACGAGGCTATCATGCCTTGGAGGAGAAGGCGATCTTTCCTTAGCTTGTGCTCATAAGCAAGGTTTGAAATCATTTATGTGGGTCCTATTTTTTCTATTTCTTTTGGGGGACATGGATTGGATCCATCAACATATCCTGGGAGATCAAATCCAATGAGAATGGATTGAAATTACGTTCTCCAGGAGGGAAAGTTTGTGTTGGTTAGCTTAATTGGGAGATGAGTTGCGGCATTGATAGTGAAAAGAGGAAGATTCTGGCTTGAGAAAAGAAAGCCAGTGGTGTTTGTTGAGTTTGCTGCAGTGCTAGACATGGTAAGAGGAAGAGATTGATAAGAAAAAAAAGGAGGGTGGGAAGAAAACCAGGAAGTGAGACTCATTAGAGTATGAGTGCTCTAGATACCATAAAGAATGTAGAAAAAGATTGATAATGGAGAGAAAACGTGTATAGTATTACTGATTCACAAGGTATATAAATACAGGAATGCGATAAGGCTAAGCATAGGCTAAGTATAAAATATACAATTATTCACAAGGCAGTTAGAGATTAACTAAAGTTGTCATTATCTGTTAGGATTAAAATCCTTATTTCCTCCAATAATACTATTTTGCCCCATAGGCTTGCCCGCAAAAGGTTTCCAAAGCAGTTCCCATCCCAAGCTACAAAAATGAAACTTCCAAAATATCAAAATTAATCTAACATTCTCTCTATCAATTGGGACTCTAAACATAAATCAACATATACCCTTTGTTCTGTCTATAAGGAATTCGTATATGTATCCGTTTAACGGTCTAGGACTAATCTAATTTGAGCTGAGTCTGCCTATTATAGAGTAAAGCTCTTGCCAACAATGATTTTATATCTTTTGTCTTCTTACTTTGATTAATTTTCCCGGATTATTCTACCATAAACTTTGTGAAGAGAGAACGTAATTGATTAGAGGTTTGATTTAATACCATGACACTGAAACCAGTCATCCCTGCAAAAGAAGTAGCCATGAAGCACTTGCGAGCGAGAGCTCACCCAGGTGGCCAACAAACATGAATGATACCATTAAAAAGCCGTATTGTAAGAGACTCACCACAATCAAAGGTCCAACCAACTTCATTTGCTTCTTCAACTCTTCCATTATCTCAGTTCTGTTGCAGCAATATTCATTATTAATATTGCTATAACTTACAGCAAAGCCTACAAAGTTAATTGGACGAGATTACATGTGGCAGGGGCAGATCCTTGTGTACCAATGAGGGGGCCATGGCCCCCTCAAAAAATAAAAATTTTCCTTAGTAACATTATATATTTATATATGTTTCACTTGACAATTTTCAATTTGGTCCCCCAAGATTCAATTTTACATAGATTAATTTATATCAGCCCCCTCAAAACTTATAAATCAAGATCTGCCCCTGACATGTGGAATTTCTTGTTCCATCTTTATAGCTCCTCCTTGCTTTTTTGTATTTTGAATATAAAGGAATGGAGTGTTTGGCTCTTTGCATTCATATTATATTTCCCAAGTCTATAATTTTTATCCCTAGTTACGTTAGTAGTTAGTGGTCAGTTCGTAGCTACATTGCATCCCAACTAATATATATCGAGTTAGGCACTGAACATGTGGTATAGTGGTAGAGTACTAGTTTCGTAATTCCAGTGATTAGAATTCGATCATTAACCGTCTCAAATATAAATAATAGATAAATTCCTCTGCAAACCCAAAATCTATTTTATCGCACTAAATTGTATAATTTCATATCTATCTATCGAAGTACATTGTTAATGGGGGGATGAATCCCCTCCCATTCATGCCATCCTGACATTTCCATCACCAAAACCCCCCAATTAGCCCCCTACCATGCACTGCACCACATTTTTTTTTTCGACCTTTGGTTTTATTCAATGTTTTAATTAACTTTATTATTCACCTTTTTCGTTTTCATATGTCCATTAGATCTCGCTTTTCTACTAATAATTTTTTTTTCATAACAAATTAATTTTCATTAATTACTTTTTACATAAATAAAGTGAAAATTAAATCCATTATAATTTACTTGAATCATAAATGATTCAATTAAATTCTATTAGGATCATCCTAAAAGGGGATGGTTTTAGGATTCCACTAGGATGGTGTCATCTAATCAAATCTTATCAAATTTGAATCATCATCAAATCCTAATTTACACCCTACCACACCTAATTAAAC
>AWUE01012077.1:0-29625 GCA_001974825.2 Corchorus olitorius
TTATTAATTACTTAACCTCATTAAAAAAATTAATAAAATTTATCAAAAAAAGTCACGGTGCAAGTAAAAAAAAGAAGTTAAAAATAAATTTTTTAAAAAAAAATTATTCAATTTTAACTAAGGTTAAGTAATTAATAAAAATTTAATTAGGTGTGGTAAGGTGTAAATTAGGATTTGATGATGATTCAAATTTGATTAGATTTGATTAGGTGGCACCATCTTAGTGGAATGCTAAAACCACCCCTTTTTAGGATGATCCTAATAGAATTAACACTCATGATAAAATCATTGATTATAACAACAATCAACTACTAATTAATTCTCAGTATCGTTTATTCATAAGCACTATGAGATTATCAAATATGATAATTTACATACTTAATTAACTTTGTGGAAACCTTAGGAGATTTCCCAACAATAATTTTTTAAAATTGTTTTTATTCCCAGACAACGACCGGGTTACAAATAAATTTTGGATTAAAATTAAAATAGTCCTCCATTCTAAAAGAGGTCTTTTAGCATTTGGACCTATGCCAACGCCTATCCGATTAGCTGTAGGTATATAGCCTACCTATATTAATGGATAGCAGTGGACAGGACTAGCTTATACCATCGGGTATAAATGGTGTAGGTATATAGCTGCCTATATTAATGGATAGAAGTGGACATGACTAGCTTATACCATCGGGCATAAATGGTGTAGTTATATCTGATATATACTAATGGTCAGCAAAATCCATAGCTGTATCCCATTTGTACCAACGGAAATGGACCGCCACTATAGCCAGCCTTTGGTATATGGAAGTTTTTTTTAGTGTCTCCCGCCTCGAGCTCCGTCCTTGTCACACGCTACTTATTATAAGTCATAAAAAAAAAGAAATATATTTTAATTTTGACAATCCTTTTAAAAAATAATATAAATCAAAATATTTTTCCTAAAAATAATACTTGTAAATTTTGATTTATAAATTTTCTAATACATATCTTTTGAAATTTTAATTTTAAATATTTTTTCTATAAATAATGGACAAAGAAGGACTATATTTGACTAAATTGTGACTTATAAATATGGAATTATATACTAATAAGTATATATATATATAGAGAGAGAGAGAGAGTATATGGGCATGCAAAGAGGGACATATCCACCAAGAAAATGGAATTAGAGATGTTGTTGGGTTTGAAGATTTTTGGTGTAGTATTAGGAACATATGTTTTGGTGTTCGTTTTTGTTAAGAAAATAAATGAATGGCTTTATGTTAGTAAGTTGGGAGATGAGAAGAAATATTCTCTTCCTCCTGGTGATATGGGATGGCCTATTTTGGGTAATACGTTTTCCTTTCTCAAAGCTTTATCAAGTTCCACGGAAGACCCTGACTCTTTCATCGGCAACATGATTCAAAGGTCTTCAAATATTTCTTGCACAATTTTGACATCTTTTTTTTTGGCTTGATTCTGATCAGATTAATTGATTATTATTTTTTTTATAATAAGATTAATTGATTATTACAGGTATGGCCGAACTGGTATTTACAAGACACACTTGTTCGGAAGTCCAACCATCATGGTTTCAAGCCCCGAAACCTGTAGGAAAGTGTTGGCAAATGATGAATGCTTTGGACCAGGTTACATAAAATCCACGACGAAATTGACCTCGGAATGGTGGTTTTCCTTGGCCAGTTCAGAACACAAGTTTGTCCGCAGATTATTAAAAGCTCCAATCAATGGCCATGATGAACTATCCATGTATATGAAATACATTGAGGATAGCATGATTACTTGTCTGGATGAAATGTCAAGCATGAATGAGCCGGTCGAGTTGCTGAGGAAGATGAAGGAGGTTACTCTCAAGGTCATTGTAAGCTTCTTATTCGGCCCAGCTACTGCTAAATCCCTCCTAGCTTTAATGGTCAAGCACTATGCTGACATGACCATGGGATTGTACTCAGTCCCCATTAATCTTCCTGGCTTTCCTTTCCACAAAGCTCTCAGGGTAATAACTTACTCCGTTTGTCCCATATTATAAGTTCCCTTCTAGAAACCTTTTTTGTCCCAAAATTATAAGTCCCTTTTCAAAACCCAATGTAACTTTTATTTAAAGGCATAAATACCACTTTTCATCCTTAAGTTTATACGGACTGCCACTTTGCATCCAACTTTTTATTTTGACCAAAACACACCCTAAAGTTTTATTTTTGTGCCACTTTGCACCCTCTGTCCGGTAGGATAAACGGATCGATCATGGCGTCTGACGTGGCATGCCACGTAGATAAAAAAATGATACGTGGCACGTATCCTTTTGTGCATGTGGCATGCCACGTGTCACTTTTTGAAACACATGGCATGCCACATATCACTTTTGGGTACACATGGCGTGATACGTGTCACTTTTTGGTGCACGTGGCGTGCCACATATCACTTTTTGGTGCACGTGGCGTGCCACATGTCGCTTTTTGGTACACGTGGTGTGCCACATGTCACTTTTTGGTACACGTGGCTTGCCACGTCGGACACCGTGATAGAGCCGTTTGTCATACCGTGACGGAGGGTGCAAAGTGTCACAAAAATAAAATTTAGGGTGCATTTTGATCAAAATAAAAAAGTTGGGTGCAAAGTGGCAGTCCGTACAAACTTAAGGGTGAAAAGTGACATTTATGCCTTTATTTAAATTACCTAAGTTGTTCTTGGTAGTGATTGTAGAAGTTAGTTGGAATTTAATTCATCTTGACTAAGTGGGAGGAGAGAGACTTAATGGGGAAAGAGAAGAGGGGTAAACTTCGAAGGAGAAGATAGTTGTTTATAGAATATAGAGTTTTAACTACTTTTCTTAATCTTTGTAATATAGTTAAAATAGACTTATAATATGGGACAGAGGGAGTAATATTCTTTCTTTGGCTAAATGACCATTTCCCCCCTGAATTATGGCACTTTGGACGTTTGGTCCTCTAAAGAATTATTTTGGACATTTTACCTCCTGAAATTTTATTTAGGAACCATATTGCCCATTGGGTTATATAATTACTTAAAATTGACAATAAATCTTAATTTAATTACTCCACATTGAATTCTTTTTGCTACTTTACTCCACATTGAATATTTCAATGTGAAGCCAAAGAAAAAAAAATTGCCAAGTGGAATAATTAAGTTAAGATAAATTGTCAAAGTTGAGTAATTATAATGCAAAAGGAACAATAGGGTAAAATGTCCAAAATAATTCTTTAGGGACAAAACATCCAAAGCCCCATAAATCATTTAGCCTTCTTTCTTTCTTTCTTTTAACCATTCTGTTAGATACTTTGGATTTGCTAAAACAAGTGTCGAAGGTCTGATTTCATTGTGCATTGTGGCGGTCTGTTTGTTGTTTGTTTTTTGTTTTTTTTTCATTAATGTTTTGGTTCATCCTGCTTCAGGGCGGATGTGTTATGTCTGTTCCTCTCCAGCCTTTTAATTTGTTGTTTGCTTAATAAACTTTGTGTTGCGTCAAAAATCTCTTTGAAGAGTTTTCGTGGAAAAAACTAATTGGCAGTATGGGGCGTGCCAGTCATTTTGCCGAAAATGACAAAGGGGTGTAGAAATATTTAACAGAACCGAGATTGAGAAAATAGTTTGAGGTAGAAAGGCTTGATTGTTTCAGTATTGAGTATGTCAACTATATAGTACAGAGTTGGTTTACAAGAGATAACAATAGGCTTTACAGTTTTGAGTATAAGATAAAATACATGAATTCAAAATATTTAAACTCAATTAAAATCTAGCTTTATATGTTGGTTGCATTTGAATAGAATTCAAATGTTGCCCGTCAATACTCCCTCGCTAGATGGAGAAGCCATCAGATACTCCAATCTTGATTATGAGAGACTGCAATCGCTGATGAGATAGTGCTTTAGTGAGTGCATCAGCTAGTTGTGTTGTTGAAGGAATGTGATGAACTCTCAACTTGCCTTGACTGATTTTCTCACGAACAAACAGATAGTCTATGGCCAGATGCTTCATCCTTGAATGAAAAAATGGGTTAACGCAGGTATATGTTGCACTGAGATTGTCGCATAGTATGATGGGAGAAGGAGTAGGTACTTTGAGTTGAAGTTCAGAAAGTAGAGACTGAATCCAAGTTACTTCAGACACTGCAGTTGCGATTGCTCGATACTCTGCTTCTGTAGAGGATCGAGCCACTGTTGTTTTCTTTTTGGAACACCAGGAGATTGGTGTTGAGCCTAGCTTTATTATAAAAACTGAAGTCGATCTTCGGTCATCTGGATCTCCAGCCCAGTTTGAGTCTGAGAAGACTGTAAGGCCGAAATTCTGCTCTTTGTTGATATTAAGACCATAGAACAATATACCTTTAAGGTATCTAAGAACTCTCTTTAGTGCTACAAGATGTGCTTGAGTTGGTTTGTGCATAAATTGAGACAATCTGTTAATTGCAAAGGATATATCTGGCCGAGTTAAACTTAGATATTGCAAAGATCCCACAATTCTGCTGTATTCTTCTTCATCTGTTGCAGCTGAGCCATCATTAAGCTTCAAGGATGTTGTTGTAGCTAATAGAGAATTTGCTGCTTTAGCTCCGGACATGTTGGTCTTTTCAAGAATTTCAGCTATGTATTTGTGTTGCGAAAGAAATAGCTCATGAGCAGTCGGCACCACTTCAATTCCAAGAAAAAAGTTTAAGTTGCCAAGATCCTTCAAAGAGAATTGAGATGATAAATCCTTGACAAAGGATGTGAGAAAGCTTGTCTGATTTCCTGTGAGAATAATATCATCTACATAGATGAGCATGAAGGCAAGAACTCCAGCGTTGTGATATTTGAACAAGGAATGATCTGCTTTAGAATTAACAAATCCATACTACAACAAAAATGAGCTAAGTGTTGAATACCATGCTCGAGGGGCCTATTTCAGCCCATAAATGGCCTTCTTCAACTTACAAACGAAACCAGGCTTGGACTTGTCATGGAACAATGGAGGTTGAGTCATATAGACTTCCTCCTCAAGCTTTCCCTGTAGAAATGCGTTATTTACATCAAATTAATGTAATGGCCAGTTATAGGAAACTGCCAAGCATAAGATGATTCTCACTGTTACAGGTTTCACCACGGGGCTGAAAGTTTGATTGCAGTCCAGACCTGGTCTTTGTGTGAAACCTTTTGCAACAAGGCGAGCTTTATACCTTGAGATTGATCCATCAGAGTTTCTCTTGATCCTGAAGATCCATTTACACCTTATATTGTTCTGTTTGATGGTGGAGATACCAGTTCTCATGTCTGATTCTTATTCAAAGCATCAAGTTCTTGCAACATTGCATCTTTCCATTCAGGATGTTTAATAGCCATAGTAGCACTGGTTGGCTCAGCAGAGCTAGGAAGAGGATGCTTAGTTGTAGTGAATAGTCTCTTATGCTTGAATATATTGTTCTGCGATCTGGTGACCATTGGATGTGTCCTCTGAGACAAAACATTAGTAGGAACAATAGAATTTAAATGCTCAGGTGTATGTACTAAAGATGGATCATTTGTTATATGTGTGTTACTGCTTTCAATGGGAGCTAGCACTGTAGAGTTTGATGGAGTATGAGCAGTCTGCAATTCTGTTATTTAACACTTGAAGAAGAAGTGGTAGGCACTGAAGTTGCAACAGGAATGTCTGAATTTGACTTAAATAGAGACACTGTATTAGATTGTGAGGAGAGAGTCGAGCTGATGTTGCTGAATGGAAACTGGAATTCATCAAATAGAACATGTCGAGAGCTGTAAACTCTTTGTGATTTTGGTTCATAGTAGAAATAGTCACTTTGGTTTTTTGAACATCCAAGGAAGACACATGGCTTGGATTTAGGTTCAAGTTTGTGTGAATTGTAAGGCTTAAGCCATGGATAGCAGAGACATCTAAAGGTTTTGAGCTTGGTTTAATTTGGTGTTTGGTTAAATAGTGTTTCAAAAGGTGTTTTGTGTTGCAAAACTGGTGTGGGAAGGCGATTTAACAAGTAAACTGCAGTGGAGAAGGCATAAGGCCAGTAAGTTAATGGGATAGAGGCTTGGAGGAGAAGTGTTAAGCCTGTTTCAACTATGCTCCTCTGTCTTCTTTCAACTGTGGCATTATGTTCAGGCGTATAAGGTGGTGTTTGCAGGTGTTGAATTCCCATTGTTTCAATTCAACTTTTCATACTCTCCACCGCAATCTGAATACACAGTTAAGATTGAGGAATTAAAATACTTTTAAACTAAAGTGCGAAATTTGCAAAAAACAGAATAGACTTCAGACTTTTGCTTCAATGGAAAGAACCAAATATACTTGGTAAAGTGATCAACAAAGGACACATAGTAAAGATATCCATTAATAGAAGTGATCCTGGTTGGACCCCAAACATCTGTATATAAAACTTCTAAAGGGCGAGAAGAAGTTATTGAAGAAACATCAAAAGGCAGTTTATACATTTTGTTACAAGAGCAAGAATTACACAAACTGTTTGATACTTTATTTGTACAAGGTAATCACTTAAGCAGAAAACTCAAAATTTTGGAAGATGGATGGCCTAATCTATGATACCAAACATTTGAGGTTGTCTTGACTCCAACAAAGGCAAGGGCATTGTTCTTGATGATTGGCTTTGTTGATTTCAGCTCATATACTCCATCTTTACTCTGGTCGTGTGCTAGTGCCTCCCTGGAAGTCAAATCCTTTACAAGAAAGGAATAAGGAAAAAATTACACCGAAGCTTTGTTAGTTTTACAAAATTTTGAGATAGAACACAAATTTCTATCTGCATCTGGAACACACAAAACATTATTTAAGGTAAAAGAAGAATTTTCAAAAGGGATAGATGTAGAACCAGTATGTATGATGGGTAAGTGATCGGTCGTTAACAATCATAAAAATAAAATCCCAACAAACTCCTAACTAAGTAGATAGGGCAATTAGGGGTCGATCCCACAGAGAAGGGTGATAGATTTTATCCGAAAATTTAGTCCTTAAAATCTCTCAAAAACAACACAGAAAACAGAGGTTGACAGAAAACAATTAAACAGAAAACAATTAAACTAGAAAACAAAACAAAGTAAATTAAATCTAAGTCTATAGCAGATAAGAAAGAAAAACAATAATTAAGGATATACTTCTTCACCAATGGTAGAAAACAATCAAATTAATTATGGGTCCTTGATTTAAAAGATAAATTCAATATTAAATTCAAGATGATAACTGACCTAGGGAAAACCCTAACATGCTATTTAGGTAAGATTAGCCGTCAAGCCTTAAATTACCCCTTTTTCCTCCTAACTAATCAATTAGCCGCAAAGCCTTAAAGATTTGCTAGGATTCAAAGCATTAAGTTTTATTAATTCTTTCACACATGCTTAATAAATAAAACCATACAACAACCAGATAAATCTGATCACTGGCATGCAAACCCAATTAACCCGCCGTCAAGCGCAGCTAACTTGCTACATACAATGAAACATGAACGTCAATCCGCTATTTGATCTAGCCAACAATCTCTCAAATTACTTCTTTACTGGCCACATAAATCAATAAAGATCAAGATTGTAGAATTATAACAGAGTTTAACATGCTATCTATCAAGAATAAAATACCAAATTATAAGAACAGAAATCTCACCATATTTAATTGATTGAATTCACCAAAGGATCAGAAGTATTAAGAATTTAGCTACTCATGGATTTAGGAAAATCCATGAGAGACATAAGAGTACTTACAGGACCTTGGAGGGGCGAAATCTCCTTGCTAAAAACCTAGGTATGCCGCACCACCCTATAGCTAGTGAGGGTGACGGCACCCTTTGCCTAAAAACTAGAAGAAAAACTAGAAAATAAATCTAAAGAGAATTATGTGAATTGGTGTGTGATTTGTGATACAGGAGGTGTCTATTTATAGTGGAACTAACCCTAAGAATTCCAATCCTAAATTGGAAAGGAGTCTAGGCCGGTTTTAGGGTCTAACTTGGAGTCCAAGTTGGATTAAAAGTCATCCTAGAGTAGAATCCAAGTTAAAATAGGATCCTGAAATTTTGCTGAATTCGTGCAGAAATTTCAACGGCATTTTCGGGCTTGAAAACGGCAGAACTGGGTCTTGGACTTCAAAGCAAAGTTGTAGATCTCGGAGTTAGCTTTCCAACGAGTACTCATGGGCTTCAAACGGAGGTCTGATCAGAAAGTTATGAATTTTCTACCAAAACTGCTCCTGAATCCTAATCCTGTTAGGACTAGAATCGGGAATCTACGGGATTTTGGTATTTCCTTGGATTTAGGAGTCATTAATTGAGATTTTAATTCCAATTAATATTTTATATGGGTTGAGTATTTTCCCATATAAATTATCCATAAATACCAAAGCTTGAGGGCTTCTTCATGACTTGTCTTCAATTAAAACTCCAATTCTTCAATTCTTCCTCTTGAAATAAATCTTCAAAGTCTTCAAGTCTTCAAATTATCTTCAAATGGTCTTCAAACACGAACTTCGAATCTTCCAAATCTATGCTCAAAATTGCTTTGCTCAAATCTGTGTAAAAAGTCATCAAAATAGCTCCAAAAATAGTGAAAAATAACAATTTCTCATTTTCACATCACTTAAAGACTAAAAACACAAATATTAATAAAATAGCATATATTTAAGCATAAATGGGTCTAAAAACATAGTAAAATAGGCATAAAAATAGGGTTGTTTTTGGCTCAATCATATTCCCACACGCTAAATCTTTGCTAGTCCCTAGCAAACTAGTGTAGAAAACTATGAAAAACACTAAACAAGACTCTATCATCCTAAACTAATGCAAATCAAAATTCCATTTTAATTTAAACTTTTCAAAAACTTTAAATGCATACACATATTAAGGATCAACATAATTATGAAATCAAAATAACAAAGAATCATAAGAGCACTCAATTCAAAAGATCAACAAATAACAAGCATCTTTATTCTTAAGTAACCATAATTAAAGTAGTTCTAATCACTTACCATTCATCACATCCTATAACTACTTCTTTCCATAAGTTTGTGTCTTCATCTTTATCTCCATTACTCAAATTAATGCATATCACAGATACAAATCAAGGGTTTACGTGCGGGTTATAATAGATTTTTAAAGGGTAATTGTTTTTAGAAAATTGAGGTTACTAACCTCGAAGTGTTCATGATTTGGGGTTACTAACTCCCATTTTTGAGGCTACTAGCACTTTAGAAGGACTCCTTCTTTTTATTTTTTCAGAGGGACAATATTTCTGCAATTCCATGCCTCTTATCCTCTTTCCAAGGGTTACTAACTCCTTTTGTTAAAGAAAAGAGTGACAACAATGGGTGAACAAAATTTTTTAAAAGTATGCAGAAATACCTCTTCTCCTCTTGCATGAAAGCACTTCTTTTTGAAAAATATTTTTTTTAACTACCCTTTTATATAAGTAGTCCCCCACACTTGTTCTTGACATATCCATAACATACTTTCATAATTGTAATTTCAATAAAAATTAAACATAAGTTCTAGAAATAGGCAATCATAGAAATTAATGAACAATATGCTTTTATCACAAACTTCAATTATACCTAATCTAAGAAATCAGATATCATGCTATAAATCAATCAATCAAAGAAAATATTCTTAAAAATTCTAAGTATTCTTCAATCATAATCAAATCAATCAATTAATATATGCATAATTATCAAATTTTCGAAAAAATTATGGTATATTTTAAGATTATGATGCATGTAGACTCTCTATTGACTAGACTCTCTCCCCCACACTGAAAAGACACATTGTCCTCAATGTGGAAACACATATGAAATTGACACAATCAATTATAGTATGCATGGTCATGTGGTTTATTCAAATGCATGAAATAAAAACTAACACTAACAATTAATTCACATCAAAGAACAGGCAAGCAATCAAAGCAATAATCAAGGAAAAATAATGCAAGGAAAATTAAAGAGATAGAGTTAAAGAAAGCTTCTCTGTTTGCAGGCATAAGCTCCATCATTGCTTCTGAAACTGGACTCCTTTCGTATTCATCTTGCAATCGTCCAAATTAAGCTCCATTTGCTCTCCTTTGGTTTTTTCATGTAAAATCATTGGGTTGCCTCCCAATAAGCGCCTTTCTTTAAGGTCTTTGGCTAGACTGCCTTAAAGAAATTATTCTTCAAGGGTGAAGGAATTATGGGTATATTCCTTCAACAATTCCACAATGATTTTGAGAGTATCATTGATGGCTTTGAGAACTTCAAGTTGAATTTTATCAAGACTTGAAATTAACAAATCTGGGTGTCTGGCGGCAGTGAATGGTGATGGCACGGGCATAGCCGGTGGTGGCACGGGCTTAACCGGTGGTGGCATGGTAATGGGCGGATATGGCTTGGTTGAAACATGAGATGGCCGGGCTGATGGCTGGCTTAACCGGGCAAGTCACGCGGGTGGCCAAGCAGGGTGCATGGAGGATGCTGCTTTAGGCGGATATGGCCGGGCACTTGTCTCGGTTGTGGTCGGTCCTAGCCGACCCTGAGGTGCGGAGGGTAGCGCGGATGGGGCGGAGGAAGGCACGGATAACCGGGCAGGCGGCGCGGATGGCCAGTCGGATGGCGCGGATGAGGTCTGGCATGACCGGGTAGATGGCTCGGGTAGCCGGGCATGTGGCTCAGGGCGGCTTGGGTATGGCCGGTCCCGTCCGGGCCATGTGCGAGGATGGCCGGGCCATAGCCGGGTATTGGCCGGTTGGGTTGGCTCGATCATTGCCTTGAGCGTCTTCCTTTGGTTCCTTGGCTTCCATCTTCTGCTTCTCTCCGTGTGGCTGAACTTCTTGCTTGTTGGCATCTTGCTCTTCCTTTGCTTTTCTTCTTTTAAAGCTAGGGGGTGCAATTGCTTTAGTCAAAGATTCCAACGCTTCATATGCAGCTTCTGGGGTTCTATCAAACAAAGGGATGTTGTCCACGCTATCCACAAGAATTTGGCCATCTACTCCTAATCCTTGATAGAAGTATGTAGTCAAAAGCTGTTGTGATATGGCATGGTGAGGGCATGCTGCGCAGAGCTTCTTGAATCTATCCCAGGCTCGATAAAAAGGTTCAACTTTGCGTTGCTGAAAAGTTGCTATCCTTAGTCTTCCTTTGGAAATCTGGGCAGATGTCATCGATGAAGATTCTTTTCTGGCTCCCTTCTTGGAATCCTTCTTGTCGGCGGCAATCTCCTTGGCTTTTTCCATGGTGGTTGTGCCATCTCTTCTGGGTTTGTCTTCGATCTTGATTTCTTTGTCAGACACTTGCAATTCTTCTTTGGTGTAGTTCGGCTCTCCTTCATCTTGTGCGGCATTTCCACTCCATAAAGTGATTGCACTTACGTTCTCCTTAGGAGGTACCTTTGGTTGCGATGGGATCCTTTGTTGACCTTGTGTCTTGAGCTCACTCATGTCACTAGCCAATTGACTAATTTGTTTCCTCATCATCTCCATAGCTTCTCTCAATTGTTGCATCTCGATAGCTTGTGAAGATTGTTGGAAATTAGGCCTTTGATAATTCATTGGCCTTCCTTGATAGTTACCTTGGTTCCCATATTGTTGACTTGGTTGCTCGGCTCTCCAATAAGGTTCAGGCTTCCTTTGATATGCTCCTTGCATTCCAACAGCATTGACTTCTTACGCGGTGTGTTCCAAAGAAGGGCACTTATCAGTGTAGTGTCCTTGCTTACAAATTCCACAAACCTTAGGCGCACTTGAAAAATTCGCATTGCATAAATCAGTGAGCGCAGCGACTTGTTGATTTGTCTCTGGAAGTTGTTGCTCCAGTGAGGTGGAATGGATAGAGACTTCATTGATTCTTCTTGTATCGCCTTGTCTTGAATAGTCTTCTCGAGATCCGAATTGTTGAGTGTTGGCAGGCATGTTCTCCACTAAAGTCCAAGCATCGGTGGGAGTTTTGTCTATGAAAGCACCTCCACTTGCAGAATCTATGGAAGATCTGTCAAACGGTAGTAATCCTTCGTAGAAGTATTGGATCAGCAACTGTTCAATGATTTGATGATTGGGGCAGCTCGCACATAGTGTCTTGAATCGTTCCCAATATTCGTGCATTGTTTCTCCATGGCGTTGCTTAATTCCACAAATCTCCTTCCTTATACTTGATACCTTGTGAACAGGAAAGTACTTTTCCAAGAACAACTTCTTAAGGCTCGTCCAAGATGTGATTGAACCGGTTGGTAAGAGGTACAACCAATCTTTTGCACGATCCACAAGAGTGAACGGAAAGGTTCTTAGCTTGAATTGGTCTTCAGTGATACCTTGAATATTTGTTGATGCGCAGGCAATCTGGAAATCGGTGAGGATCTTCTCCAGACAGACCGTGAAACTTAGGTAAAATCTGAATAAATCCAGATTTAATCTCAAAATTTGCAGTCGTATCCGGGTATCGCATTGCTAAGCGTTGTGCATTGACGTTTGGTGCAGACAGCTCTCTCAAAGTTTTAGGTTCTTCTTCGTTTGCCATGTCTTGTGATCATGTTGAAGCAGCAGATCTAGGAGAAGTTGATCGAGAACTCGAATTGGATGGCTCCTATTCTTGTTGTCGATTTGATTTCTCCTTCCTTAGCGATAATAATGTTCTTTCTGGCTCTGGATCAAATTCAAATTCTTTTGAACAACTACTTCTTGTCTTTGGCATGCAGATTCCTAATAAAACTCAAAAACTCAAAAGAAAATTGTTAGTAGTAAAAGTTCTTAAACAAAATTAAAATTAAAGACAGAAAATAAAAGAATTTTTTATTATAATAAAAACACAAGAACAAGAAAAATTTTTTTTATGACGCAGAAATTTTTTTTTTATATATATGACGCAAAAAACTTTTTTTTTTCCGACGCAAAAACAGAAAACAAATTTTTTTTTTTTCAAAACGACGCAAACACAAAAAATTAAAAATGCAAAATAATTTTTTTTTAAACAAAAAAAAATCAAAACGCAGACACTAAGAGAAAATTCCCAGGATTCGTCTTCAGATTAGTCTATTTTTCTTCCCCTGGCAAAAACCAGAAAAAGTTCCCTTCCCCGGCAACGGCGCCAAAATTTATGATCGGTCGTTAACAATCATAAAAATAAAATCCCAACAAACTCCTAACTAAGTAGATAGGGCAAGTAGGGGTCGATCCCACGGAGAAGGGTGATAGATTTTATCCGAAAATTTAGTCCTTAAAATCTCTCAAAAACAACACAGAAAACAGAGGTTGACAGAAAACAATTAAATTCATTAAATCTACAGCAGATAAGAAAGAAAAACAATAATTAAGGATATACTTCTTCACCAATGGTAGAAAACAATCAAATTAATTATGGGTCCTTGATTTAAAAGATAAATTCAATATTAAATTCAAGATGATAACTGACCTACGGAAAACCCTAACATGTTGTTTAGGTAAGATTAGCCGTCAAGCCTTAAATTACCCCTTTTTCCTCCTAACTAATCAATTAGCCGCAAAGTCTTAAAGATTTGCTAGGATTCAAAGCATTAAGTTTTATTAATTCTTTCACACATGCTTAATAAATAAAACCATACAACAACCAGATAAATCTAATCACTGGCATGCAAACCCAATTAACCCGCCGTCAAGCGCAGCTAACTTGCTACATACAATCAAACATGAACGTCAATCTGCTATTTGATCTAGCCAACAATCTCTCAAATTACTTCTTTACTGGCCACATAAATCAATAAAGATCAAGATTGTAGAGTTATAACAGAGTTTAACATGCTATCTATCAAGAATAAAATACCAAATTATAAGAACAGAAATCTCACCATATTTGATTGATTGAATTCACCAAAGGATCAGAAGTATTAAGAATTTAGCTACTCATGGATTTTCCTCATGGATTTTCCATGAGAGGTATAAGAGTACTTACAGGACCTTGGAGGGGCGAAATCTCCTTGCTAAAAACCTAGGTATGCCGCACCACCCTATAGCTAGAGAGGGTGACGGCACCCTTTGCCTAAAAACTAGAAGAAAAACTAGAAAATAAATCTAAAGAGAATTATGTGAATTGGTGTGTGATTTGTGATACAGGAGGTGCCTATTTATAGTGGAACTAACCCTAAGAATTCCAATCCTAACTTGGAAAGGAGTCTAGACCGGTTTTAGGGTCTAACTTGGAGTCCAAGTTGGATTAAAAGTCATCCTAGAGTAGAATCCAAGTTAAAATAGGATCCTGAAATTTTGCTGAATTCGTGCAGAAACTTCAACGGCATTTTCGGGCTTGAAAACGGCAGAACTGGGTCTTGGACTTCAAAGAAAAGTTGTAGATCTCGGAGTTAGCTTTCCAACGAGTACTCATGGGCTTCAAACGGAGGTCTGAGCAGAAAGTTATGAATTTTCTACCAAAACTACTCCTGAATCCTAATCCTGTTAGGACTAGAATCGGGAATCTACGGGATTTTGGTATTTCCTTGGATTTAGGAGTCATTAATTGAGATTTTAATTCCAATTAATATTTTATATGGGTTGAGTATTTTCCCATATAAATTATCCATAAATACCAAAGCTTGAGGGCTTCTTCATGTCTTGTCTTCAATTAAAACTCCAATTCTTCAATTCTTCCTCTTGAAATAAATCTTCAAAGTCTTCAAGTCTTCAAATTATCTTCAAATGGTCTTCAAACACGAACTTCGAATCTTCCAAATCTATGCTCAAAATTGCTTTGCTCAAATCTGTGTAAAAAGTCATCAAAATAGCTCCAAAAATAGTGAAAAATAACAATTTCTCATTTTCACATCACTTAAAGACTAAAAACACAAATATTAATAAAATAGCATATATTTAAGCATAAATGGGTCTAAAAACATAGTAAAATAGGCATAAAAATAGGGTTGTTTTTGGCTCAATCAGTAAGCCTCTTCCATCTCCAGTGAGCAGTTCATATGTGCCATTGTACTTCTCATGAGATTCCAAATTCCTCAGATCAGAAGTCACGTGATGTGAAGCCCCTAAATCCAATAGCCAACTGCTATGGGGTTTTGTGTTTGTAGTTGCAACATTAGCAGAATGTTGGCTTTGTTGTTTCGGCCTGAGTTTCTAGCAATCTTTTGTTGTATGTCCCGGTTTATCACAGTATTGACAAACTGGCTTTGATGAGAACTGTGACTTCCTCTGCATTGTATTCACATAACCATTGTTAGATCGATTTGAAGGATGATTTCTAGGAGCTTGCCTGTTATGATGAAACCTTTGAGCAGCATGGGCAGTGTGCATTGTAATTTTAGAGGAATTTTGTCTTTGAAGAAAACCTTCATACTCAGTCATTTTATCCAACAGCTCTTCAAAAGAAATTTGACTTTCACGGGCCCTGATAGCAGCTGAAATTTGGCTGAACTCAGCACATATACCATTCAGAATGTGAATCACTAAATCATCTTCATGGACAGGGGAATTTATGAGAGCTAGCTCATCTGCAATGTGCCTTATGCACTGAAAGTAATCTTGCACAGATTTGGGCCCTTTAGGTTGAAGAAGTTTCTCTCGCAGCTGCATCATGCGAGATCTTGACCTGTTAGCATACATGTTTTGAATCTTATCCCATGCACCTTTAGCAGAGGTGCAAGATGCAAAGAAAGGTACCACAATTTCTGTGGCTGAGGCTATAATGCCATGCAACAGCAGTTGATCTTGCTGTATCCAATGTTCATACGCAGGATTTTGAATCATCCCAGCAGGATTGCCTGTTGATGCGATTTGAGATAGAGGGCAGGTCTTGGAACCGTCGATGAAGCCTGTCAATTTGTGGCCAGTTAAGAGTAGCCAACCACTTCAAGGTGATCTGACCTTCTGTACATGAGCATGTAATCCGAAAGAGGTAAACTGAGCTCTCCATGATGGGTAATTTTGAGGATTAAGCTTTATAGGTAGTTGCGTAGCAGCATTGATGGTGATGAGAGGAGGAAGATCGTTTGTTATTGTCTAGCTATTTGTGTTGAGAAGGGTTTGGCTAGTGGAAGAAGCATCAGATGTGTGTTGTCATTTTGTTGGCAGAGAATAAAGAAATCATGAGAATTTGGAGAATTTAGAGTTGAGAAATTCGAGAAGAGAGAAAAGAGAAGAAAAAAACTCACTTAGAGTTTCTGGCTCTTGATACCATAACAGAACCGAGATTGAGAAATAGTTTGAGATAGAAAGGCTTGATTGTTTCTGTATTGAGTATGTCAACTATATAGTGCAGAGTTGGTTTACAAGAGATAACGATAGGCTTTACAGTTTTGAGTAAAAGATAAAATACATGAATTCAAAATATTTAAACTCAATTAAACTCTAGCTTTATCTGTTGGTTGCATTCAAATGCTGCCCGTCAATAACATGGTTATGGTGCGCGATGTAGTTGATGATAGATCAGAGCGAGTGAATTGCAGGAACTGGATCAAAGTCACACCCAAGCATTTAAATCATTGATCCCAGGTTTGATTCTTAAAATAAAGTGTTTCAAAGGTTTTAATCTAAAAAGGAGGAGAGAAAGATAACAACTTAGTGTTATTCATATCTGAAAACATAAAATAGACATTTTAACGTCCTGAGACGAGATTGAAAAAGAGAAAAAAACTCACAGAGAGTTGATTTAACATCCTGAGACGAGATTAAGAAAGAAATTTTGATAAATGAGTAAGAACTCATGATGAACAAAGATAGATTAATATCACAGGGTTATAGAGAAAAGCACAGGGCTTTGGTTTTTACGCGGAGCAAGTTTGTAGCTGTGAATGCGTGTTGAAAACTGATGGAGGAGGTTCTTATTTATAGGGGGCGGCCTGGGCTTGGTGTATGAGGCCGACAGTATGCTTTATACTTAGTTAACAAGTATATGCTGCAATCTGACTTGACATCTTTACTTAACTTCCTTCTCCAACGATTCAAGGAACATTCCTGGAAATTGCTGAGAGATTCTGACATGACTTTCAACGCCAACTATCATTCATGACTTCATCAAATGCTAATCGTCACATATCCTTCACCTTTTTGTCGCAATCCATCTTAACCCGGGCTTTAGTCGTGTTTGAAATTTAACTTGATCTGATGACGATATAGCCAAATCATGCCTGACTTTGATCATGAACCACTAAGCCACGAAATTAAGCATAACTTAACCATTCCTAGCCCATGGTTCGATCAAAATAAAGATCAAATCAAAAAATGGCCTAAACCGGTGTGGAAAGCCATATGTCCTTAATTGAAAGACTTGCAAAAGTTACAAAAAATGGTAAAAAAGACTAAGGCACAAAATTGACTAGTCTTTAACCATAATATGACATTATTAACATGACTTCATGCAAATGATGTCATGTTGAACTCCAATTTGACCTTATCCGAGCAGGTGTCCTTAATTGAAAATCGCGGAAAAGTTATGAACAAAGTCAGATTAAACACAAATTTCACCAACATGGTTCGATTAACCTAATATGATATTAGGAAAAGTTCTAGTCGAAATCTACATGTTCTTCATAGTGAAATTGGTTTCTCACCCCAAACTGTCCTTAATTGAAAACCATGAAGAAGTTTTTCATACTAAGTCGGATTGAAATGAAATTTTACCAGAATGATCTATGGAAGTCAAGGATCATCATGGTATATTGCTTGTTGACATCGCACCACTTTTCCATGCCTAATTCCATCAAATTCTATATTTTGTCCTTAATTTAAAAAACTCAAAAGTTGGATTTTGACCTAATCTGACAACCATCGAATGTAGGGATGGGCAGTTGGGATTAAGTGTTAATGTGCAAAACAACATGCCACATATCTAACTTAGACATGGCATTATAAGTTCCTCATATGATTAAGCATGGTAGTCACACAAGAATTAAATCCTTATTGAACTCGTAAGTCATGTTACATAACTTCAATTCTCATCTAACCACTATTATATGAAATAATAATTATAAAATAATAATTATTATTCAATAATTACTTAGTAATTTCAGCCCAATTAATAGGAAATTAGGAAAATAAATCCTTTCCCTATCTGACTTATGATTATGGTGGCATTGAATCCTACTAAGCTTAGGATTTTAAATTGAATCTGAGCCACTCATCTTGACTTAACTTTGTCAAAGACATATTTACCCTCAAGTGTAAATTGAGGTATAAACACTTTACTCGTTTTTCTTTTCTATAAATCTTCCTTTGTTTTTCCTTACAAAAAACAACGTATACATGCCTAAGATCTGCAATGTGCACAACTATCAGGAAAGAAAAGCGTTGGTAAAGATTATCCAAGGTCATGTCCTGGATCATAAAAGGAGGGGCAAGAGCAGTCGAATTAATGATGACCAGAATCAAAAGAGAGGACTCGTTGATATGCTTATGGAAGCCGAATATGAAAATGGGTATAAGTTGGCGGATGAGAATATCATTGATTTAATGTTTGGGTTCTTGTTAGCTGGCCATGAAACCACAGCCAATGCAGTTACGTGGGCAATGATCCATATGCATGAACATCCACAAGTGTTGCAGAAGGCTAAGGTTTGGGATTTGTATTAGCCTTTAATTATCGTTTTTCTTGACTACTACTTCCTCTGTCCCAAATTATCTGACTCTTTTGGGTCAAACATCATATCTTTGACTTTTAATTTCAAAAAATATATATACAATCAAATCTTCAAAAAATATGTTTTAAAAAATTTAAAACTAACTTAATCAAAACATAATTTTTAAGAATTTAATTTTATATAATTTTTTTATAATTAAGGGTTAAATTTAGGATTACTTTGACCCAAAAGGATCAGATAATTTGGGAGAAGGGAGTATTAGAAAATTCCTTTGGTAAAAATTCTGATTTTTATTCACTTAATATTTATTATTGAATTTCAGGAAGAGCAAGAAGAAATAGTAAAGAAAAGACCAAGTACCCAAAAGGGTTTGACTTTGAAAGAAGTTAGAGAAATGAATTATCTTCAAAAGGTTACATGCACTTCTCCTTTTTAACTTTTTTACATTCCTATTATAAGGAAAAATTAGCCACAGGACCCGCGCTTCATGATGGGATTGTGAAAGGAGGGAACAGTTAGATATGAATCCATAGGTATTAGCCTATAATGATAATTGATTTTACATGGTTATCTTTATAATTGATTAATTTTATAGCTTTTGTATAGGCTATGAACATCGGAAGTATAAAAAGGATATAAGTAAAATATTTAGTTGGTGTTTTTTTAAGGTTAGGTAGCTTCTATAAATAGTAATTATTTGTCATAAGTTAGGAGACTGGGACCACACTTGACAGAAAATAGAACTTTAGCACATTGTTATATTACATAGGAAGTTTGGACAAAAGAAAAAACATTACTGGACAAAAGATAATTTTATTCTAGCTACAAATAAATAAAACGACCTTGATGTTAATTAACACCAAAATTAATATGAATATAATCAACACCAACTTAATTAACTTAACCATAATTCAATGAAATTAATGATTAAATTCATTATTAAATTAAATTTTTTGGATCTTCATTCATGTAATATAACATATGACATATATAATTTGATTAAATAATTGTAAGTAACCGGCACTTGAACAACCTAATAAATCGGACAAATGGACATAAGATTATACAATATTAAATAGATCGGCAATCGAAACCACAAAACATCAGAAACATTTTTTAGAATCAAAACATTAAAATTAACTTTTTAGTTATTCATGAAAGTTGTAGATCATGAAATCACATTTTAATAGACACTTGAATCACCTTAATCGGACAAATAGAACAAAAAATACAAAAATAAAAGCCGAAGCGTTAAATCATCCAACCCATAATTATAAAAGATTAAATAGCATAAAGGATAAAAGTATGAGGATCATTTGATAAATAATCCAGCAAAAAAAATATTTGTTTATGGAGACCAAACATAAAAATTCCCTCTTGAACCCTCCACGAAACTTATTAATGAAATTCAGGTTTCAGACCCTTGACGAAAGTTGAAAGTTGTAGATCACACAATAACCTTTTAACCGACACTTGAACAACCTCAATCGGACAAGTGGACCGAAAATTATACAATATTAGAAAGACCGACAATCGAGACCACAAAATTTCAGAAGTATTTTTTAGAATCAAAATATCAAAATTGGCTCTGAGTCCTTAATGAAAGTTGTAGATCATTAAATTACCTTTAAATACATACTTTAATCACCTTGATCGGACAAACAAAACAAAAAATAAAAGAATTATAGCTAAAATATTTAATCGTCCAACCCATAATTGTAAAGGATTAAATAACATAAAGCATAAAATCATGAGGATCATTTGATAAATAATCCAACAAAAAAATGATTTGTTTATTGAGAGTGAGATCCACCAAATAGTAACTTTATACTATAGTTCCCAAAACGCCCTCAACAATCAACAATAATAACGAAAATACCGAGCATGAAAGTACTGAAATACCCCTAATAATTTGTTCTTGGGTGAATGTGGTACATCTTATAGCTGGATAAAAGGGTAATTCTATTTCCTTAAATTTGAATATCTCCAAACAATCAAAATATATACTTGTATCCAAACACAAAAATATCTCTTGTATTGTAGAAAATGTTATTTTTTAGTATAGTTATTTATTACTTGTAACCTCTCCCTTAATTAAAGGGTAAATTACAACTTTAATCATTAACTTTCTATGATGTTTCGTCACTCAATTGTGTGAAGCTTTACGATATGGTCTTACGTTTATAAGATCGAATATTGTGACCAACCCTTAAATTAGAACCTTATATTATGTTGACTTCATGTGGCATAACCACTTCTTAACATGCCACTTATAGTATGATGATATGACATGTCACATCACCTAAATTTTTGACTTGATGATGTACATGGTCATGCCACACCACCAAACAGGCTTCGTAGCCTGTTGGAGGACATGCTATGCCACATATCAGCATGCCATTAGGTTATAAGTATAAGATAATCAAAATATTCAATTGAGTGATCGAAACAGAAAATTGTTTAAAGTTACGTCATCATTTATGTATAATTTACTCTTAATTTCAAAATATTACACACATTATCGTTTGACTAAATGTTTTTTTTTTTCATTTTAAATTTTAGGTAATTGATGAGACACTAAGAGTGAGTAATGTTGCTTTTGCGAATTTTCGAGAGGCCAAAGTTGATGTCCATGTCAATGGTTAGTAGTTTCAATTTCCTCTACTTTGATCCCTAAGTCAATATTTCTTTCTCTCTTTTTTTTAAATTTTTTATTTTGAAAAAGAGTATATTGGAGAGCGATGCCAATGAAGTTTGTTAATTGTTTCAGGTTATCTGATACCAAAAGGATGGAAGGTTATTGTTTGGAGCAGAGGTGTTCACATAGATCCGGAAGTTCATCCAAATCCTAAAGAATTCATCATTGAAAGATGGGAGGCAAGTCTAATTTTTTTTTTCTTCTTCTCGTTGTTATCATTAACTAGTATTATTATTACACTAGGTTTTCTACCTGCGCTTTGCCGCAGGTTTTAATTTTTTATAGAGAGTGTGTAAAATATTTAATAGAATTGACTAAAATACTTCGATCATAGTTAATGGAAGTAGCTCGTAATCATTACCTTTGAAAGTATTGTCTCATAATTTTCTATAGAGCTTACAATTTTATAATAGCTTTATAAATCTGCATATTTGATATCCAATGATCAATACTTAATTACTAACACTAATCAAATGACAAAACATCTAGAATTAAAATAGGTTAATCATTAACACCATTCAAATAACCAAACACTCATAATTAATCGCTTATAAAATACATTAATCACTTGCCGCACTCACGTGGATTCGCCCGATCGATGAAAAAATCATAATAAAAATTACATGATTAACAAAATGAAACTAAGAAAATTAGAATTTCTAAAGGACTATATAGTATAAAAGTAAAAAAGTATGAGAGTCATTTGATAAATAATTTTAAAAAAATGTTTGTTGGTTGGGATTGTAAGAAAAATATGAGGGTCATTTGATAAATATAATCCAAATAAGAAAATGTTTGTTGATGGAGACGAAACATAAAAATTTCCTCTTGAGCCCTTTATGAAACTCGTCAATCAAATTCAGCTTTCAGGTTCTACATGAAAGTCATTGATCATGCAATAACCTTTTTAACCGACACTTGAATAATTTCAATCGGACATGTGGACAAAAAAATTATGGCAATCGAAACAAAAAAATTTCGGAAGCATTTTTTAGAATCAAAACATTAAAATTGGCTTTTGAATTCTTCATGAAAGTTGTAGATCATAAAATTACCTTTTAATAGATACGTGAATCACTTTAATCAGACAAATAGGAAAAACAATACAAAAATAAAAGTCAACGCGTTAAATCGTCCAACCTATAATTGTAAAGGATTAATTAGCGTACAGGAGAAAAGTTCGGGGGTCAATTGATAATTAACCCAAAAAAAATTATGGTTGTTGGTGAAGAAGGGGACCCACCAAGGGTAATTTTTTTACAAAGTTCCCAAAATACCCTTAATTGTTTTCTTAAATAACAATATAACCAAGCACAAAATTACGCAAATACCCCTTAGCATTTGTTCTTTATTTGATGAGAAGAGAGGGTTAGAAATTTTTTTTTTTGTAATTTCACTTTTTTCCTTTATTGTTTCTTATAATATTATTACGAGAGGGGTGTCCGCGCTTGCACTACGGGGAATTTTTAATGTGGGTATACTTGTTTATACCTGTTATTTGTTTTACAAGTGTATATTTTTTTCCACACCTATAGTAATGAAATATATATCATCATAATATATCCTTCAAAAATAGATCCTTTAAAAAATACATTCTTAAATATCCTTCAACAATGGAGTACCGCAAAAATGAAATGGAATCCATTTGCCCAAATACCTCATGAGTTCAATTTTGCTTCACTATTTTTACCGCTTCGGTTTCCCCGCTTGTGAGAAAAATTTAAGACAATTAAGTTAGTTTAATGAATGTAAATATTATTCACACTATACTGCATTTGGGCTCAATGAATTTAAAATTTTAGACCCAATAACCGGTTATTCATTTTCACACTATTGATGAAGTTAGATGAGTATAGAATAAAAATGGTGTTTTAGCAAAACAAAGCCTTCTATAACTCTTCTAATTACCAAAAAAAAAAACCAAAAACATGAGCAAGTGTAGAAATTAAAAATCATCTGTCCTTGATAGTCATTAGCAAATTGTTTAAACGAAATTTTATAACCTAACAAACCCAACACAAACCACATAGAACATAATAAGGAATATTGAGTAATTAGCTAATGGAGAAAAGACCAAAACGTGACAAAAAAGTTCTAGGTTAAAAGTTAAAAGGACCTGTGAGTAATTTTACTAGGTTACAGAAATAATGGGTAGGATATTATTACATAGAAAAGCATAGTAACGACCTTAATTAATTAATACATGCATGCAATGCAGAACAATAAACTCAAAGCGGGATCATTCCTTCCCTTTGGAGCAGGAAGTAGGACTTGCCTTGGAGCTGATTTGGCCAAGCTTGAGATCTCCATTTTCCTCCATCATTTTCTCCTTAACTACAAGTAAGTCATAAATTCAAACCAATATATCTTCTGTTGGCCTCGATTATTGGCACTTAGTTTTTTAGTTTTTAGTATTTAGTTTGATTTATTGTCTTAATTCGCAGGCTTGAAAAAATCAATCCTAGAGTCCCCACTGTCTATTTACCTTTTCCAAGACCAGCAGACTATTGCCTCGCGAGAATCATCAAGGTCCAATGATCAAAAATCAACCTCCATACAATGAAAAATTGTCTTCTTGTTCATGATCTTGTGTTTTCTCCATTTCTATTTTAATTAATGTAATGTAACTAAAGGATGATTACGCATAAATATAATAATAATAATAATAATAATAATAATAATAATAATAATAATAATAATAATAATAATATGTTATGGAATTATGGACTCCACACCACACTAAACCCAACTATATTGAACCCATTTGGGTTTAAGAGAGAATCTAGCATTAATGAGAGAATCAAGGAAGATTACAAGGAGATTATCTGGAAGGTTCCTTGGAGCATCATCCACCGTTAGATATTACTTTGCTTGCAAGTCAAGTAGATTAACATTAAATGTACAAGGATTTACTCTACTATATAAAGGGCGTCCTCTAAGCTATTTTAGACACGCTTCAGATTTCTGTATTCTCTTCTCTCTTAATAATAGAAATTCTCTCTCTTTTCTCTTTATTGTTCTTGGTGTTCTTCATTAGTTTTATAACACGTTATCAGCACGAGAAAGCTCTGAAAAATTTCGTCCCTTTTTCCATCAAAAGTTTTTCTCACCTTCCATACTGCTAGATTCATAATATCTTAGAGAGTAACATATCAAAAATTCAGCCTATTCCGACATCTTATAAGATCACACCTTCCGGTCAAAGTTTTAGAGTTGACCCGAGATCTGAAATTTTTCGATCGTCAATTTTTCTCACCTCCCTTACCACCGGATTCTACACATCGATATCTTTCCAACGCCACCAGAAACGCTTAAATTGGAGGTCGGACGCGCCCTCACTTCCCGGTCAAAGTTTCTCACGCGCCACCTCTGTTTTATGCACAAGTCAATCCAGTCGGTTAGACCAGTGACCCGGTTCAGATCAGAATTTTCGTCTGATCGGTTCGGTTTATTTAAGACCGGTTTTTGGCATTATGAAACTGGTTCCTAAGGTTTTTCAGTGCCCTCTATTCAAAAATAAGGTCGAAAGTTTCTAATTCTATCTCTAATTATATGTTTATGTTATATCATTCATTATTAGAGACTTGTGACATGAAATTTTTATTATTATTACTAATTAATAAAGAGCCAAGCTCCCTTGGAGACAAAAATGGCAAAGTTTAGTCGCAGATAAATTATTTCCTTGGTTTGGTGAGGAGTTGATGAGCACTACTCATCGTCAAATAGCCAAACATCATTGGCATATTTCTAAACTCTTTTAATAAGACTATGGGCACCATGGGCCATCAAAGATAAGTGTTTCTATATATTGAGATTTCTTTCGAATTATTATTAACGCTAATATACGTTGACACCAGAAGTTGTCATGGCCTTGCAAATGACACCAGAAGTTGTCATGGCCTTGCAAATGACACCAGAAGTTGTCATGGCCTTGCAAATGACACCAGAAGTTGTCATGGCCTTGCAATTGACACCAGAAGTTGTCATGGCCTTGCGATTTGCAATTGACACCAGAAGTTGTCATGGCCTTGCAATTTGCAATTGACACCAGAAGTTGTCATGGTCTTGCAATTGACACCAGAAGCTGTCATGATGTTGCAATTGACACCAGAAGCTGTCATGATGTTGCAATTGACACCAGAAGCTGTCATGATCTTGCAATAGACACTTGAAGATGTCATAATTTTATTCAATTGACACCAGAAGTTTTCATGATAAATTTCCAATAGACACTTGAAGATGTCATATGCACTATTAATTTGTTATCGACACCTGAAGTTGTCATTGTGCTTTAATTACATGTCTAGGCAAATTCTGTCTAAGGAGTATGGATTTTGAGTGAGACCGTTTGTGACTCCTCCATTCTTTCCTGGGAATTTACCTGGTGTAATTTTTAGTACGCTTGTTTACTCTATCTTTGAGACAATCATCTTGTCGATAAAATATTCATTTGACACCTAAAGTTGTCAACATAAGTGCAAATGGGAAATATTGAGAAAAGGAAAATGCATGTTTGCTTGATAGTGCTACAATACATACCATTTTATGTAGCAAAGACTTTTTCTCATGTGAGACATTGTGCAAGCAAATGTCAATACCATATCTGGTCCTGCCAATATGATAGATGGCTTTGGATATGCGATATGCCATACATAGTTGTTTTATGGCACTGTTTTGCATCCTGAAGATGCAATATTAAATAGTAAATCAATGAGGAAGTTGCTCAGTTGTATATCGTAATAGGTAACATCTTAAGACAACAACTGAAATAAATAAAGATATTCTAAAGTATCACTTTGAGATGGGCCAAAAGACCATCTATGAAAGGCTAGAAGCCTATATTATTGGGTTGAATGTTTTTTCCCCAAAAGAGTTACTATTACGCCTTGAAAATTGTACCCTGAAGTGTTCAGACTTTGGCATGATTGCCCTGTCATTTAGGCGCGATGATGATACAAAGAATTATCAAGAATATACGTAGACATTTTTTGAAAGACACAAAAGTCTAGTTCTCCAAGGATTACATTTGTGAATATTATTCACAAGGAAAACACATTTCCTCAAGTACAAAATTATTGCCAATTTACCAATAGAACTTTGACACCTGCAGTTGTCATAATAACATTGATTCCGGAATCATCTATTTTATAGATTATGGTGAATGGCAATGACTTTTTGTCTTGATATTGAGAAGCATCTCCGCAAGGCCTTGCTAGTAATGAAAAGTGAGATGCTAATTACATGCGTAATTTTTATGGGCTATTATAGAAGCCATCACGTTATAGAGGCTAGCTAGTAATCATGAGCCATAACAAAGGCCATGAACATACTTGAAATTATTATGGGCCATTACAGAGACCATGACTATATGTATTATGTCCCTGATGAGGCTTTAAGTATATACATATTATTCTCATGAGAATGAAAGTTTATCTATAGATAATGCTCTATGAATCTTAAATGGCCAGAAGCCTATGGAATGACTGAACACAGGGCTCGTACTAGTCGTACGAATCAACATTTTGTTGATATTTATTTGGTCTCCCTGAAGGAGAAATTATATATGCGTGTAGAGCTCCACGCCATTGAAAAACAATGCCCTTTCAGTCATAGAATTTCCCCCTTCAATTAGTCCTATGCCATGAGCCGAACATTTCACATGTTTGCACCTTCGTTTGTGTTGTTCAAGTGCCTGTAGCACCATCGCAAATGATTAAAATGGGTCCCCAATGACGTATGGGCATTTATGTTGGGTATGATTCACCGTCCATTATTAGGTTGTTTCAACCATTGACGGGTGCTTTACTTACCGCAAGATTCGCGGATTATCATGAGACTGTGTTCCCATTACTTGGGAAATCAAAGGCTTCCAATGATGGATAGCATGAAAACCTGAAGTTTTCTTATAGTAAAAATATTGTCTCATTTAGACCCAATAACATATGAATGAGGTGCAAAATTTTGATCCATTTGCAAGTTATTGCAATCGATTGCCCAATATATTTCATCAGACTGCTAAAAGTTACAATTTTAAGCTGTGAATGTTCCAGCTAAGATAGATGTTCCTGAAGAACATGATGGATCAAAGTGACCATGCCTGAAGCATGGAAAACCAATGGGATCAAAAGTTCCTCGAAAAAGAAGGGGAGGAATTTAGAATCTGCTCCAGAAGAGCATATTGGTCTTTATCGAGGAAACCAAGTTGCCCTGATATGGCACAAAATAAAGAGAGCAAAATACTGAATAATATTGCCCCTGAAGAGGCATAAATTCATGAGCATATTGCCCCTGTAGTGGCATAAACCCATGAAAAGATCACTAACCTTGGGAATACTAGATTTTCATTATAGTAAGATAATCATCGATGATGCGTTCGCTCTCTAAATCGCTCATGAAATTTAATCGATGATGATGAACCTCAGTTTATAACCGAATGTCATCAAAGGCAATATTGGCCTAAATGACAGGAAGCAATCAAGGTTGAATTGACTTCCCTTGCCAAAGAATGATGTCTTTGGACTCAAACCCGTGGATTCAAATGGGTATTTATTTAGAAATGAAATGAAGAAAATAAGGTCATGAGGTATAAAACCCGACCTATAGCCCAAGGGTTCACTTAGAGAACTGGGGCCGATTGTAATGTATTCACTTGTGATGAATACAAATTCATTTCCTTATAAAGTTGGAAACATGTTATATGAACATTGTGATGACATACTTATGGTTCAAAGGATATAATATGCCTGAAGCATACATTCCCATATTTATATTCCCGAGGGATTTAAAATGCCTGAAGCATACACTCCCCGCAACTTATTCTCAAAGGTTGCAAAAGATCTTTATATGGGTTGAAGCAATCCAACCACATGTGGTATCAACGCTTATGCGTGTACTTGATTAAGGGAGAGAAAGATCCCATCTACCCATGTGTGTTTATTAAGAAATTGTAAACTGGATTTGCTATAGTAGCAGTTTATGTCGACGATATAAATTTGATTCGAACTCCTGAAGAGTTGTCCCAAACTGCTAACTATTTGAAAAAGAGTTTGAGAATTTGGGTTAAACCAAATTATGCCTTGGTCTAGAGCTTGAGCACAAAGTAAATGATATATTTTGAGCACCCCTGTGGTTATAAGGTCCATTGATCCCTAAATGGACATGTTTCGTCCTAAACAAACCGATGAGGATATGTTTGATCATGAAGTACCATACCTCAATGTTATCGGGGGGATTAATGTATTTGACACAATGCATGTGACCTAAAATCGCATTTCTGATAAATTTGTTGGCATATTTCAGTTATTAGCCAACTCGGAGATATTGTTAAGCATATTTTATGGCATCTCCGTTGTACCATAGTTTTGGGGTTATTTTAAGAAATCTACTAACTTTGGTTTAGTAGGATTTGCTATAAAGGAGTATCAGTCTGATCCGCATAAAGCTCGCTCTCAAATCGGTTACATGTTTTGCTATAACGATACAACAATTTCTTGGCATTCTACTAGGCAAAAGCTATAGTAGTTATATCTTCCAACCACTCTGAGATTATCTCCTTCTATGAGGACGGAGGAGAGTGTGTTTGGTTATGATTTTGTTATAGCACATATTCAAAGGAATTGTGTATTGAAACCGGTTATAGACTCTCCCATGATAATTTATGATGATAATGTTGCTTGCATTGCACATGTCAGGGAGAATATATTAAGGTGATTAGACCAAGACTGTCTCGCCAAAATTTTATACTCATAAACTCCAAGAAAGTCGCCAAGTTGATGTTATATAGATTCGCTCCACCAACAATCTTGTACATTTATTTACCAAAATTATTGCCAGCATCAACATTTGAGAAATCATTTTATGGCATTGGTGTATGGCGAGCTAGTAAAATGCAAGATTGAATTCCCCATAAGTGGAAATTTTTGGATACCCCAAAAGTGGTTGTTTGTTTTAATTCAGGGGGAGCGATTATGAGTTTAAAGTGCGTTGCACTCTTTTTCCCTTATGATCGGTTTTGTCCCACAGGGTTTTCCGACTTAAGGTTTTTAATGAGGCAACAATAGCACATTTAGATGTAATTGTCCTGAAGACATTTACATGGACTTAAATTGCTCTAGCACTCTTTTTCCCTTATGTTCGGTTTTGTCCCACTGGGTTTTCCGACACAAGGTTTTTAATGAGGCAATAAAGAGCACATGTAATATTTGTCCAGAAGACAAATGGACTTGATATGCTGCACTCTTTTTTCCTTATGACTGGTTTTGTCCCATTGGGTTTTCCAGCTTAAGGTTTTTAACGAGGCACTAGCTACATGTCCAAACGGGTCTATAGTGGTGTTATGTCCAAGGGGGAGTGTTATGGAATTATGGACTCCACACCACACTAAGCCCAACTATATTGAAACCATTTGGGTTTAAGAGAG